>JAACYV020089006.1:0-11154 GCA_009936425.2 Chrysaora fuscescens
CTAAAGAGCGCGCTTATTGAAGGCGAGGACTGCTGTGCGTTATGATAAATCAAATTAAATTTGAAACCGATTTAAAGCGATCAAATTTCAAAGCGATGAACTATATAAAAATATCGAATGTAGACAGTTTTGGATGAGATGCTTGAATAGATCCGAAATAGCTACTCAGTATTGCAAATAATGTCTTCTCAGAGAAATATTGACTTGAAAAACTCAAGAAGAAAGAATTGGGAGGAACCTGTCACTATTCGTTTAATCTAAATATTCCATAATGAAATATAAGCAAAGAAACAGATTTTGTTGATTATTGAAGAAACTTTTCAGAAAATAAAACACCAAGGAATAAATAGAAATAGAATGTAACATCATTTACTATGGTTATTTTAATAATAACGAACAACATTTGGGTGATAAAATATGCATTTGTTGATTCTTATAGACCCACAGAGGTGTAAAAGGATTTGTATTCGATCAAAGCGGCAAGCCAATCGAAAAATCAAAGATCATGGTGACAAACAGAGGCCATCCAGTGCACGCAGGAAAAGATGGAGATTACTGGAGAATACTTCTCCCTGGTGAATACGAGGTCCGCGCATTCAAGAAAGGCTACGAGCCACTCAGCCAGAGGGTTACAGTCAGTGATGGTGCAGCTAGCGTTCTCAATTTCACCTTAAAGAGATCCGAAAGCGAGGCGGGCAGCGGGCGTGAACTCGAGCAAGCACAGAGCAACATGCTGACTCAACAACAATCAACAAAACCACAAGAAACAAACAACCAAGCATTGCTCCAACATAAGTTAAACAACTTATTACAAACCAGTGATTCGTCACTTCCACTGCTATCTTCTTTAAATCAAGACGACAACATCAACCAATTGATGGGTAACGGCATGAATTACGGTGACCTCAACCAAGCAGGACAAGCATCTTTTGGATATAACAGCATGAGCATGCCATCTGAATATGGCCTAAATGATGCCGATGTCAGGCAAATGCAGCATCAAGTAAGCCCAGAGAAAGGACTGCTAGATCATTTAGCCATGGATTCCCCATTTGAGCAAATGTCAAACCCGCAAAAATCATCCACCTTCTATGATGACAGCCAACAAATGTATGACGATCTCAGCATTAACAGAAATAACTTCTTTGAAAGAAAATTTGATTCTGACAGTGATGCAGCACACTAAATGACAAAATTATTAATGATATAATTAGAGTTGTACAATAAATATATAAACAGTCTTATTTTTAAAAGTTGAATTTAGACCGAAAAGATCTTTCCTTGATCGCCTTTGACATGTTTTTTGTAACTTAAGTCATCTATATTTAAGAAATTTTGGAAAATTTGCAGCATTGGAAAATCATTATAGATAGTTATATTTTTATACAATATCATATATTCCTATTAAAATATATATATATTAAGATATACTTAGGTACTTTTCAAATTATAGGTTACCAAAAATACCAGATCGAGAATAAGTCACAAATAGACAAAAATATATAAATATATAACAATAATATGGCGATACAAAAATAAAAAAGCATGGTTAATAAAAATAAAAAACATAATTGATAAATGTATTAATTCAATCATTGTTGTATGATTGCGAATATTTGTGAACTTTCTTTTTATTTATCTTTGACATACAGCGACAAAAAGTGTATAGTTACTCAACGTTGATTTAATCATCCTTGAGAAATGATAAGGGAAAAAGGGATGATAAACAACTAGTTGAGAGGTTTATATTGAATAGGTGTGTTTATAACCATTAAAAAAGCGCTGTTGTAAAGAGAGGGTCTTAATTACAACAAGTTGAAATAGGATGAAAAGAGAGGGATTTCTTCAGAAAATTAAATTCATCGCAATTCTAGTTTCGCAAATAAATATTGAAAATTAATCTTCAAACCAGCTTTAAATAATTTAGAAATAAATTTGAAACATCAAACAATCCAAACTAAACTTTAAAATGAAAACAAAATAAACATAAAATCAATTCATGTGTAATCCACAAAGCTTAACTTCGATTATCCTTGAAATCCATTAAAAAAAACTAAAAGCGTGCATACTATTTCTGTTGTGTGCGAGAACTGAGAAAAGGTCTCTCGAAAATCAATATAAATTACCAAAATGAAACCCGATAATCCTAGAGTCAAAGTTAAAAGGATTTTTTCCTTCATCTTGGGCAAAAGGAGTACCAAATTTGGGGCTCGCCTCTTTTGGCCTCTTTATCAAATCGAAAACGCTGATGAAAAAGAATTTAAGAGATAAAATCAAAGACTTCGACTGCTAGGACCACGCCGTGAAAGTTTGTCCTTATGTAGTTGAAGTGGAAAATTTGCTAGTTGCAGATACTGTGGCATAGCGACATAATAAGATTTTGCAAAAATTTGTTTATTATTTATATAAAATGCAAATTAAATAACATTTCTTACCAGCAAAGCTTTAAAAAATCAAATGTGGCGTTGTCTGGCCAGTTTTTCATTTTGTCAATAAGGAAATCTTTTACAGAGGTCAGGAGATATCATTGAAACGGTTCCCCGTTGAGTTGATCAGTGTTTTGAATCAGACCCTCCTTGGAATCAGCATTAACCTTCACCTGAAGCATTAAATGGATAAAATGTAAATAGAAAAAATTATTATGTCAATAAAAGCATTTGCCTGAAAGTGGCAAGTGAATTTGTTGTTTTTTTGCCACATAGGTACTACCAAGTGGTATTGAACTGTCAGAAGCTTTGACTAAGATGATAATTATACAGCCAGAGAAGTCCAGCAAGTTGAGCCATATTCTGACCTCAAATGGCCTAGGCTGGGAGCCAAAACCACCAATACTTCGGTCTACTTTGGACTACCATGGTCTCCAAAACTAAAACATTATTGAGGTTTAACAACAATTGTCGCTATTGAATTGAATTGCTATTGAATTGAATTGCTGTTGAATTGAATTGCTATCTGGCAGATAGACAAACTGCGACTTATATAATCGGTCAAGCAGGCCAAATCTTTTCAACTCTTCGTCGTTCCAATCTGAAATACGTGGCTACTAGCTACAATTTTGATTCGCTCATTTGCAAACTTCCCTGAAAAGATCGATCGACAGCAACAGAGAATGTTTTCAACTAAAGTTGGTATTGAACAAAAACAATTCTTTATTCTGTCATCAAAAAACAGCAGACTCAAAACAAAGTGCTCAAAGTGATTTTATTTTTTCAATTATCAGGTTGGGAACCTGACTTTACAGCGTCTAGCATCCGTCCCTTTGAGCTGTGAAATTATACCATTTGATAAGGAAGTCCAAAATTTTGTCCAATATTTGTTTATCCATGTCTTTTGTTCATCCATGTCATTTGTTCATGTCTTTTGTTTATCCATGTCATTTGTTTGTCACTCCAAAATAGTAATTCAATTCAGTAATAGCAATTCAATAGCCAAAATTACAGTCGAGTCTCGGTAAATCAAAGGCTCATGTGAACAAGATTTGATCAGGGAGAGCACAAATTTGTTTGAGTGATGGCTTTGGTTTGGCAGCTGTCAAGTTACTAAGATTCAACTGTACGACAGAATGTCATCAGTCAAAACCAGCGAACACGACTTCCAGTACGAAATATACGAAATCATGACCAAAAGTAATTTAGAATGTTAAGATAGAACACTTCGACAACATAATTAATGATTGTCATGGATTATCACAAACATTTTAATTTCTTAATAATTTCATAGATCTTATTTCATAGAGCTAATAATATCAACATTATTCTTTTTATTTTCAAGGATGTCTCAGGGGAAAGGAGGTGTGACATTGACAATACTATTGACACATCATAGATCACACACGCTACAGTATATGATTTCGACTATATCAGTTGCTTATTCATCACAAACGCATAGCATTACCCAGTTGCAAGGAATTTAACTACAAAATTATCATAAAAATAGAAGGAATATATTACAAATAGTATCAAATTACAATTTAGTACAAAAACAATAATTCCAGATTATCGATGTATTTAGATATTCTGTAGGTACACAATATCCCCAAAAACTTTTTTTCCCAAAAATGAATCAAATAGAATACAAGTAGGAATAGTAAAAAAATAAGCAGCACAAAGAGATTGTTATATTATTTATATTATCACGAAGAGATTATTATATTCATTATTATATATTAAGAATGCGTTTCTTTGCCCAATATTCGCAATTGCTACTCAAAGTGCGAGTGACAGAGCAAAAATTGCGTAAAATGACGTCATCAAGGCAATCGAGTTAAGCTCTCACTTGAAGCATTTTGAGACAACAAATTAATATCTAATTACTAGTTTGCTACGTAAATAAGAAAATATCAAGTGTTGTCTTTTTTTGAATAATGCTGCTAGTATAGGAGCAAGAGCAGTTTAAAATGCATGCGCAATTTCTACTCTGTAATTGCGAGTTGTTACCGAAGAATTGACTCAGTCCCAGCCCTTAAAATCCATAGGCTACTTCAAAGGCTCAATGTTAAAGAAAAAGTACATTATTACAAAATATCATTCTTATAAAAAATAATAAAGGAAATTGTCCAATTTCTATAAATCTTGATTGAAGTTACAAAACGAAGATATATCTTTTTTTATCCTAAGAACTTTATCGTTCCTCAGTGTTAAAAGATCCAGAGGTCTTTAGTGAAATTAGCAGAAATTTCTATCAAATGATTAGTTTAAGACGATACTGCGATTTGCCAGACATGTTTCTTAGTTATCGACATAAATATTTTGATTTCTTTTCCCAAGAAGACGTGATTTCTCACTGCTCTCATCTTGAGATATCTGAAAAGGGAAATCGTCACTCTCAGAACTGGGACCCAATGTTAGTGGAATATAAGCTCATGGTTAGTAGGCCTCAGGGACAATTACCTCTAAATGCCATCTTCCCATGTTGTTAATCAGGGTTTGACTAAATTCTGGGTGATGATAGTTATCCTCTTTGAATGTACTGTAAGTTTTTGAATGTACTGTATTTTTACCACAGTTTTCTTAATGTGCCGAATATTTTTCCTTTCTAGCTGTACATGAAAAAGTTCTTAGATTATTTCTTTGACTTGATAACAGCTTAAAACGTTACAAAACTAAATTTTTCTGAAATACATTTTTTTTGATTGTGATTGTTTTTGATACATCTGTTGATAAACACAGATTTCGATTTGATGCTATTTGGGAGAATAATATTCTTCAATCCTACACTTTGCTTCTAATGCTACACTTCAGGAATACTGCCAAAATGCGGAACACATTCTATTATCTAGTCATTTCCTCGGTTATTTTGATTGGAAAGCTTTTTACAATCAACACATTAATCTGAACAAATATACCCACCTACAGCAACAGCAACAGAGCTTTTACGAAGAAGGGGACAGGGGGCAACATCCCTTGCATGGGCTTATTACAATGAACCTGTTGCATTATCGATTCATTATCCACTTGTCTCGAGTTCATGACGCATTTATTCGAAGACCTCGTTTACGCAATGTCAATAGTCATACCGATACGGGTTCATGCAGTTGTGATACCTATATCGTGTAAACGGGATCTAAATTTAAATCCAATAATTGCTCATTGATGGTCTATCTGTATTTGGTGTTACGAGAAGACCAATGATGAACTTGAAATTTATATATTTTATCGTGAAATTTTTTAGTGCCACATATTTTTTAGTTTTTTAGTGCCACTTATTTATCGATTTATTTGTAAACCAAGAATAAATAAAGTTTTGAAGAAATAGGATCGTCCTACCATTGGCTCATCGTATAGGTTTGATTCTAATTCCTTATTTCAGTTTCAAGTTTTATCATCATGCCAAACAAATGACTTACACAAGGCCAAATTCATTGTGATTAGTTGTTACCTTTTTGATGTTAATAGAAAACTTGACATTTCTGGTTTATATTAAAAACCTTTTGGCTAAGAGAGATAAAACTGCACTTTTCAATAAGACAAGAGTTATATTTTGGAGCTTCCATTGATTTTGTAACTAACGTGTGGCCGTATAGATGTTGCCTTCGTCCCATGATGCGCTACCTTCACACAAACAGGATTGCAGCCTTACGTACACACTCAACCAGATCCACACAAATACTATCAAATTCGTACGTACATCATTTCTCTTAATACACCATACATAACGCATCATTTCTCTAATTGTAAGTTCCACCGCCGGGACCAGAATGGATGCTAAATGCATATTGGGCCTTATAGATGACCTATCTATGTATATATATATATATTTTTTTTCATTAATGACTTACACAATGGATAGATTTTTCCACAAGCGGCATACCGCAATTTGATGGGACTTGAACCTGAACTGCATAATCAGAAAGCTGACGACAATCCCATTGAGCTAAACAGCTCAAAAGAATTGCCGCCATACTTTCCAAGTCATACAGCCCAAGATTCTCATCCCATTTGACTTCTGTGTTTCGGCATTTCGCCTTCTATTGTGTATGTCATTCATGAAAAAATATAAAAATATATATGGCACTCAAGAAGGCGAAATGCCGAAACACAGAAGTAAAAGAAGGAAAACAGGGCATCATCCTCGCGATAGGGGTGTCCGCTTAAGTCTGTTCTTACATAGGCATAATCTAGAGTCGAAATCTAGGAAGGGTATAGAAATGAGTTTCATATTCTGGGCAACAGAAATGTGGTTTTATAGGCTTTAATTAAATCAAGGAATACATAATAGATATCAAGCAATAATAAAACACAATTGATCAAATATAGATACCTTTTGAACAAAGGGCTAGAGAGACCTAAGCACATGGCTAGGAGAAACCTTTTAAGCACAGGAGTACTTTTCAAAAGCTTGCTATCACTAAACAAACACTTTTAAACAGTCATATCAACATAACCTGAGAAGATAATTTAATTAGCATGATTTAGCAAATGAATAATAAGAGCTACTTACCAGGCCACCTTTTTGGCGACCACATAACCCGACTAACAGAGCAGACATAATTAGCAATCCGCCCAATCCAATTAGGCCATACTGCACAATCAAGGAAATTTTGATAGCAAAATAAACTTGTTTTTTGAATTTTTTTGCGTCCGCATCACTAATTTCACCATGCTGAAACAATTTTGAGATAAGATTTAATCCAGTGTGGTAATATCAGTGGTAATAAATACAATATAATATAAAATAGAGAGAAGAATCGTAAAAAAATAATAAAATTAGGCAATGACATTTAGAGCTTACAAAACATACAAAATGATTGATTAAACATGGAAATTTTTCCAGTGCAATAACAAATCGAGCATTGTCAGAACCAGTTCAAAAAGTCTTCAAAAACAAGAGACTGGCAGTATAGGCCCAAGAAAAGACATTTTCCGCCACTGCTAAGGGAGCCAAGAGACAAGTGTCAGAAGACTCATTACCCCATCATACCGCTGTTCTTTGAAAATTTAAAGGTATTTAGGGACAAGATGGCATTATTATAGGACATGGTATGTGAGAGCAATTAAGCCACTGACTCAAATTATGTATCAATCAAGCTTTTATCATTTTTAATCGTTTAATCGCTTTCCTGTTTTGAAAACCACCCGAATCACTCGTTTCAATGGAATGTTTTTGGTAAGCTTGTAACTGTTTTCAATGAAAAAGTGATGTGCGTCGACAGGGTCACAAATTTTCGTCTCTAGAAACTAGCATGTTTACAACAACTGCAGCATGTGATTTTTGTTGATATAGAAAATTATTCAAAGTTTATGCAGAAAACTGGTAAAATATGCCCATGGTCCTATGGGTTTCAAAAAGTCTTCTTTGTGTGGGTTATACCCACTGCATTACCTCATAATGTTGACAGCTCTACAGCTCATTGGCTTTGCTATACATGGGGGCTATAAAGGGGGTGATTACTTTGGTACAATGGGTTTATACATATGGGGATTATTTGTAAAATTTTAATCGTGGAATTGAATAAACTGAGAATTTACCTCTTCGATGTACATTATAGGGTAAAATAGATGCTTTGTTTTCTTTGTTACTCTACAAAAGGAAAAAATATTTGCAAGCTTTGAATAATTAATTTAACTCAAACAGCTGATTCGGTGATTTTGCCTTTTGGACTAAAAAGGGAAAATTACGTCAGTTTTCCCGTACAAAGGAAAACCAACCATTTTTAAACACGAGCAATGCATTATTTGTAAAAAACAATCAGCTACGCAAACCCAGACCTTGAAAGAGATTTACTAATTCAGTAGCTGAGTAGCAAAGGCATCGAATCCTTGAAAGTGAAGTTGGAAAGGTCCTTTCCCAGCATTTTTGGCAAGAATTGTTGCTCTCTACATTAATGTCTCAAATAAAAGTAGCCCATTCTGCAATGGAAGAATCATTTCTATGCAAAACCAGAGAATTCAGTTAAACTAACAAGAGAGCTCGGAATAAGATTTTCTTATATTGCGCATTACTTATCAAGAAATTCGTAGCTATAGGTTACCAGAGAAGTACTTTTCCCATTCTCAAACAGCACAAGAAGGAATAATCGTTTTTATTGCTTTGAAGCACAACTGCAATTTTTTAACGATTTAACGCTCACTTATTATAGATTTTTGGTTGATAACATGGAAAAAGTTAATCAAATAACACTTATGATCAATAGGACTTTTGATCACACATGCAAAAACAAAGAAGTAAGAGATAAGACTTACGCAGTATAAGTCCCACTAGATTTAATTTCGATGTTTACTTGAAGTCTTTTATATGCTTTCATAGTGATACCTGTGTACTATTTAAGAACAAAGTGTTTATTTAATATCCAACTATATAGGGCGTAAAGGGCGTTACTTAATCAGAATGAGCTTGCTTGGATTCTTTGAGATTGGTGTGGATCTGGTTGACATGAGCATTCATTAATTGGATAGAAATGGACTAGTATGGATTATGCTAAAATGCAACGGACTTTATTGGTTTGGAATGAGCTTGCTTGGATTCTTTGAGATTGGAGTGGATTGGGTTGAAATGAGCATTACTTAATTGGATAGAAATGGACTGGTAAGGATTGTGCTAAAATGCAACGGACTTTACTGGTTTAGAATGAGCTTGCTTGGATTCTTTGAGATAATAATAATAATAATAACAATGCAAAATTTAAGTAGCCCCACAATACTAAGTGATACACGGTTGCACTTTACAATTTAAGTCTTTTTTACAATTTAAGCATTATTTACAATTTAAAAATCTGAATAAGTCCAATTTACTGGTTCACAATGAGCTTGCTTGGATTATTCGAGATTGGAGTGGATTGGGTTGAAATGAGCATTAATTAATTGGATAGAAATGGACTGGTAAGGATTGTGCTAAAATAAAACGTGGTTCAGAATGTGGATTGCAAGGGATTCGACTGTGGTAAGCAAGAATTGATTGGAGAAGTTTATTATGCCCGTGGTCTGCATTTGATCATATCAGCTGAAGATAAACCACAGAATAATTTAACTTACTGGCTCAACATCAAGGAATGTGGCATGCAATTTAGGATTAGGATGCAACCCAATAATTGCCTCTGCAAGCTCTGGTGCTCCTTGATAGAAATGCGGCCCTGACATCAACACAGGAGGATCTACAAGCCAATGTATCATATGATTAAGGTGAGGATAAAAGAAAAAATCTCAAAAAAAAGACCGAAACGAATTTTACTTCAATTTCAAACACGCATTGATAACTTTTTATACTGTTTTATGATCAAATGACTTCTGGCAAATGACGAAAAACTTATAACAGCTTATGGTCAATTTTCTTTTAGAATATATATTCAACTTTTAACTGAAATGCTAACTGAAACCTTTTAGAGCCATTTTTATTATAAACTGACTATTAATGAGTTCATTCGTCAGTTGGAGTCTTATGACGAAAGAGCATCACATATCACTCACAGGTAGTCCGAAGGTTTTTATTAAAAAGTTTAATTTCGATGACTTCTGACCAATGCCATAAAAACCAGGAAGGGAGAACGAGTTTCTTTTTCTTCAACTACATAAAATTAGGCTTAAAGCTTAGTCTATGTAAAATATTTTATTTTCCTAAAAGTTTTTTTACGCAATTTATCGATGTTATTTATAGAAAATCATAAGAGTTTGATCGCATAAAAGTTTGATCGCATAATATTTATCATTTAAAGGAACAGATCTAACCAAGCTTCAAAGTCATCCCTGGGAGAAATCCCATTTTTGAGTCAAAAACCAATATAAAAAAAACATGTGATCGCTGTTGTCGGCTAAAGCGGTATAATTGCTTTACTCTATCCAAGGCTTTAATTATCGGATTCAGTGGTATCCTTAGCAATTTGTAACATCTGATATGAAGCTAGTTGTAAGTCAGAGCATCAAAGGAAAATTGACACTAAGCTACAGAGACTTACTCATTGGGAGGCACTGTCCTAATGGTAATAATCCAGCAGGGTAGCACTTTGGCACGCAGAATGGTTTGTTCTCTGGATTCACGGAAGCATTTTGAAACAGTTTAGGAAATGTAGTGTATGACTGAAGCTTTATGTCTTTCAATGTTTTTTCAGTATCGTACTTCAGGTAAAGTGACCTAGTAGAAGAAAAGGTTACTAGAATGACACTTACCATTTAAAATAAGTTAGTAAAAATTCTTAATAATCTAGCAAATTTGTAAAAAAGGCTGTGTACATGTTAAATAAATGCAACATATGTTCTGTTTTGCTTTTGAAATAGTGTTCGTTTAATTTTGTGATTGGGGAACTTGTAGCACAAGTGTTTTTGGATCCTCCTATTGTCTTGTTATGCTTATGTTGATGTCATCACTGACAATAGTTTCGCAATGTCCTTCCTTCATGTTATGTATATTTGCTTGTAATGTTCATAAAGATAAGTCCGTTGTTAAAAGCAATAACTTAGACTGAATAACAGTAATTTAATAACTAAATAATTGCCAATTACCTGCAAATGTCAGTGACAAAGATATACAGGCGATCTGTTTTTGTTGGATTTGGCATAAAATGTGTACCATCTGAAAAGTGATCGAGTTAAATATGCAATTACTCATGCAACAACTTTGAACATTACTTATGCAACACTAATTTCAAGTAAATTCAAGTAAATTTCAAGTAAAGCTAAAAATGTGAGAATTTCCTGCGCCCACTTTAAGACAACAATCTGTATC
>JAACYV020089117.1:0-11154 GCA_009936425.2 Chrysaora fuscescens
CTAATGGATTTTTATAAATCTAAAATTAAAAGATGTTCACTTCACCGAATAGTTTTATTTGAGAGCTTTAGTAATTTATAAAACTAAAAGTCAGTTTTCTTGCATAACATTATAAGCATTGTGTATACACATGATGTAACAGACATACTAGTGCAATTTTATTTCTTCTAGACAATGGGCCTGTTTTTCTTAGCCCTGCCGGCTCGATTACTCCGTAAGAATGACTGTTAATTAAAACATAGCAATTTTTGTTCGAAGGGTATACTCCCCCCCCCCCCTCCTTTTGTATGACCAAGGGGCGCCGGAAGCTGGAGAAGATGGGGGGAGCACGATAACTTTTAGGAGGGGGGGAATAGAAAGCTTTAGAGATTCACATCTTATAGTATGGCAATTGGGGGAGCTGTCCCTCTGCCCTTGTGGTTCCGAAGCCCCTGGTATAAACTCAGGTGACAGGCTCAAACTCTGACTCAAATTTCTAGCAATATAAATGAGGCCAACTTCAGGTGTCTTCAGAGTCAAATACGTCTCCTTCTTTTATGATATTCCATGGTTGAAAGTCAAATTCCTAAAAATTTAGTAAATTCATAGAAAATAACAGAAGATTCTCTGACTGGAAGCGTTTGCAAATAAACCAGTCTGGAACACACAGTCCGTTTTTTGCTGATGGTTTATGAGTCCCAGTTTGAGAGATAAATCTTAGTTTGGTGGGAGCCTCGTAACGAGCTGGGGGAAGAAAGCCATACACGTCTCATCTCAACTTCGAAGGTTGGCCAATTACAGTAATGAAATCATCGTCAATTGCAAAAATTGCTTAATATTAAAAGGCCACCTCGTTCTTATTCAAGTTGATCTTGCAATCTAGCCTCGCACTCAATGCAAGTTGATCTTCTTTAAGCCTTTTTTCTTTCGCTCTTCTATTCTGAAACCAAACTCTGATTCTATCCACAGGAAGTTGTGTTGCTTGAGCTATAATCGATCTTTTCTTTGTACCAGGATAGCAAGTCTCTTTGAAAGCTATTTCTAGTGTTGCAAGTTGCCCTTGAGTAAAGGTAGTTCTTGGCTTCTGAGGTCTCAAGTGCAATGGTTGATCTTGACAGAGAATATTTCATTATTCATTTAGTGTTTAAAAATGGATTTTCATCATCATAAAATTTAATCAAGATTTGTTTTGTATGTATAATTATTTTAGCTGTGCATATTGAATAGAATGAGTGTTGGTTTATCCAATCTACCTCCTCTTCCACAAACGATCACAACAATAACTCATATACTTCACTGATACTGAGACTCAAAAAATAATGAATAACGTCCAGATTTTAACTTTGACAAAGTTCACAGCCCTATCCTGATGAAAAATGGCTGATGTTTTTTATCAAGATCACTGATGCTGAAACTCTCTGAAACTTGGATTTTCAGTACATGGACTATAGAAAACAGTAGTTGTAATAAAATGAATGTTTTATTATGTAAGGATAAAAAATCTTCACACTTTGATGCAATAGGTTTGCTCTAGGTTTGCTCAAAAGTCTGTATGAATCGTTTAAAAAAACCAATCAGAGCTTGTTTTCCCCAAAATCATATCATTACTACTCTCTCAATGGAAGGAAAAAACCTTGTCAAAGCAAATCAGGGGTAGCTGGCTGGTTTTTCAAGAGCTGCAATATGAGTCCCAGATCAAGAAAGGTCAATTTTAAATTTCATATATTTAGTTGAAAAAAGACGGTAGCTGCAAATCTCAACCTGAGACTTGTGTAGTAGGCCTATACAGAGTGTGTACTTAATATAATAAACCATAGGGCAATATCCTATTTTCATCGAAGAACGGCGATTATTTCGCACAACCAATGAGAGTAAGCAGTAACCATGATCCATGAGGGACACTTATACTGAAAGCGAGTTTACCCAGCGAAGACGCGTAGGCAACTATTTGCGACTCACTTGATGCCTACAAAACAAACTGTAGAACATATGCACTAGTTTAGCATTAATATGCAATTATTCTTGATTGTTTCTCCAATTGCTACATTGCTTTCATTGTTATCAGTTAACTTTTGAGAGAAAGAATGCTTGCTAGTTTTGAACCGATTTTGAATATTAAATCCATTTTTGTCAAGACCAGCCCTAATCATGTGCTTAGCATACTGCCGTTTCCCTGTGGTGGCCGCCCTCTAAACTGCACTCTTGCTTAGAATTTAAAATTTTATTATGTCGTCTGCTTGATTACAGCCCTTTCGTTCAGCAATAAAACTTGCTGCAATCTAATGCCCTCAACCACTGCGAACTTTCTAAGCAACATAGATAGGCAAACTGCCACCATACGTTATTGTCCAAGAGTGCACACATACATACAAACACACACTGTTATAGAGACGTTAGTTTCTAGGGCCTTTGATTCTATTTAGTATCTTATCATCATGAAAATTAATATCACATTTATCTATATAAAGATAGATTTCGTTGAATTGTTATAAAGAAAAACATTGCAAGACTTGATTCATACCACTATATCCACACTGGCAATGGCATTCAGGACATTGTGTCCTGGACATCTTGTTTTTTAGATTCTTGCTTTTTAGGTTTAACTGATTGACCTCTTAGAATGCAGAAAATATTTTTACAACCTTATTCACTTTTGAATGGCTGTTGTTAGAATGCAAAATTACTCGAAAATCGATTGATGGAAGCTCAAACTCGATTATCTATCAGAAATCGCATGTTCTCGAGTTCCAAACACAATTACATTATTTTGAGAAATATTTGCTGAGCACACACAGACTTGATTGTAATTCCTTTCAAATCATCTAGCCTTGCATTAAAAAAATAGAATAAATATAAGAGTTTATCAATTAGCGATCTTTGTTTCTATTTCCTCCAGTCATGGGTTTCCACTGCCCACGGTTTAGGCTAAAACCTTGCAAAAACTAAAAAACTCAACGTTTTTGATATAATTTTTGCATACATCGAGGATGAAAAGAATGCCATTCTTGATTTTCAGCATCCATATGATTCAGTTGCAGTAAATAACTTGACAAATATCATTTTCAAATCCTTGACCGTGGCATCTTCTGCTTTGCGTTTCGATCTAACTACGCTGTTTGCTTCAAAAATTTATCGGAATAATCTTCCAGGTTTTTCTCTTCTTTACATTATATTGTTGTTAATTAAATTTCCATTTTTGGAAAACATATTTCTACAATAGAATTAAGATTTTATAGTTAAAGTTTCCCCATGATGTGTCGGTCACTCCTACTAAGTCGGTCACTCGCAATCACCTAGATAGTAGACTATGTACAGCATATGGTCGAGTTAATGTAAACCTTGCATCAGCGTTACCAAGGGTCAAACATTGCTCAACTTGTTGGAGCATTGATCTGCATTAGATGTAGCAAGAGCTACATCGATACAAGGTAATATTCAATACCTCGTAAATCAAGCAATTTAGCAAGATTGAGAGATACGAAGCAAAATGAATCATATTGAGGGTTTTCGCGTGTTACCGCAAAGTCTGTCCTTTCTAGCTTGAGCAAAAGCCCTAACCGAACCGCCTTGCTTACACAGTTGGTAGCAGTCATGCAAATTTAGAAAAATAATTACACACCTGTCTTCAATCTCTCAAAAAAAATATTTTATTCCTAGAAAATCTCGATGTTATACATTCTATAAACCTGTACAATAGAAATCAAATACAAAGGTCTATAGCTGTGTATGTTCACTGCTAATCTCGTTTTCATCATCTGATTTTTTCGAATAATCGTTCAAGATGCGAATATGTTGAGCGTACATTTTGTTAGCTAATAATTCAGTGCGTTTTATTTCCTCTTCAAAGCTGCAAGATGGTTGTTGGCTGCCAATGGATTCCGTTACATTTCTATTTGAATCAGCTGTATCTGGTTTGGTTACAGTACAGCACTTTGAGCATTCGCTTTGACTTGCAACATTGTTCCGGGCTACTTGAAATAGAAAGACTTAGTCACTAGGAAAATCATTTATATAGAGCTTTATGATATGAAACAAAGCTAAGAATAAATCTGCACAATTTTTGCAGAAGTAACAGGGGCGTTTGATAAACATAGAAATAATTCACAGCAATCTTCTTGCATTCTTCTATTTAATAGTTTACTAACAGATCAGTAGATTGGCCAAATTTTTTCTCTATGTGGATCAAACGTTTCACCCCAGTTAGACACACTTTATGTTTGATCAAATGTATATTCAGGACTTTTAAAATGGATGAAATAAGTTAATAGCAAACAAATCAAGGCTTATCAAAGAACGAAGTGAATTAGATAACTGAAAAAATATAGATAGAAATTTGAAAGCAGATGGAAAAACAGAGGATAGCATAAGGTTGATAGTTAAACCTTGCTACCTCCTTCAGAAAGTTCTTTATTATCTCAATTAGCCATTTTGAAGAGGGTTGTGTTAGGTAGTCTGTAACAAAAGGGACTAAAATTGTGCATTTTGTACATTACATGAAGCCAATACACTTGGGTTCATCAAAAAATGTAACAACCTATAAAAAGAATAATATTTAACAAGAATGATTTGCTACAGCATGATTTGTTTATTTACCTATTTCTCGTGCTCTTGCTTCTTTGAGTAAGTTCCGGACAAGTGCTTCTTCAGTCTCAGGATTATCCTCTTCAATGGTTGCCGTAGTTTGACGTTTATTATTTGACTGCAGCTCGCCCAACTTTTGCTGCAATAATTCGGATTGAAGTCTTGATGTTGAGGCCTAATTTGGTAAAATAAGCAGCAGGCTGTTGAAGTTGCACAGGGTTTAAATATTAGAAAGAAATTTGACAAATCCAGATACTGATACTAGATATACAAAACGATTTTAATTTAAGTATAGCACTTACCAACAAGCTGCAATTTTCAGATTTACGAATTTCAAGTAAGCCTCAACAGAATCTCAAATCTTTCAAATAACATTCTAAAATTCGTATATCGTATTTCCCATGTCATGTTAAATGTTTTTTAAAAATTTCATCAAGCGTGCTAAAATAAATTTAAGCTACTTCTAACTTGTTATATACCCTGGGTTCTCATAAAAGTATTATTTTTTATGGTTGAGCAGTTGTTTATTTTTTTACTTTTAGAATCAAAAGAGACTTGCCAGGAACATTAAACTAAAGATTCAGCCCCTGCGCAGTCATTGCTAATTAAGCACTTACTAAACTCTTAGCTGTACTGTCAGAGAGGAGACTTAATGCAAGTCTATCTTCCTTTAGCCTCTTCTCCTTTGCTCTTCTGTTTTGAAACCAAACTCTAACGCGATCCACAGGGAGTCCAACTTTATTAGCAACTTGTTTTCTTGTTGCTGCACTTGGATAGCTGTTTGACTTGAAAGTTGCCTCGAGGATTTTCAACTGATCTGCAGTGAAGATCGTCCTTGGCTTCTGTCTTCTTAAAAACAAAGTAGGATCTAAATGGAAAAGAACAGAATTAAACAACTTACTGATAATTCATCAACATTAATTAACGTTACATTGTAGTAAATCTGCTTTTTGCGATAACTGGTCCTTTGTTCATAAAGGTATAAATCATGTAAGAAATGATTACTATTATAATATATGATTTTGGTCATATGCACATCGTTGTGTTACCAACACAATTCGCAATGAGAAGTTCAATATAAAGTTAGTATTACTTTGTAATGCAATCATTTGTTAACTATTGGTTAATAAGGTTACCTATTGAAGCTATATTCTATTTCAACAGAGGTGAAAAGTCGTCGCCTGAGCTTGTCCTTCGGTCACGAAAAACGAAGAAAAGTGCTAGAAGACCTTATATTACCATAAAGAAGTTATAAGAAAAAGACATTAGTTTATTTGGAACTTCTAGCGGCAATGAAAGAGCGAGAAATCTGGAAACACTATATTCATGCTTCATCACTATTGCAAGGGACTGGATGTCACAAGAAGAAGAAGTAGAACTATTGGAACGTCCTTGCCAAGTTTGAAAATATTGCTATTCATCAATATCAATCAGATAGACTAACTCTTCAACGTTTTAGAAACGCTTTGGGCCAAACAAGTTAAACTGTGTATTCATTCATTCAAAGACGATTAGCAAAGTGTGTAAAAACATAAAGAAGATTGGACTGATCTCGAAATGATTTCTCAGCTCACCACTGACTAGTAATACTATCCGATTTATACATCCGCTTATAACTATAAATTACGCTCACATGTTTTTATTCTAATATCTTTCAAATCGTGTGAGGTATTTTGTCTTTTAATTTGCATTTTTCAAAATTTTGAATCCAAGAACGGAATCAATACGTAGTTAATACCTACCTAAAGCTAAGTATTCTGTAAAGGAATTATTGAGAAATCCATGGCATGGTGGAAAATACCCATAACAAAGATGTGGTGGAAAGATCGAATGACCAGCTAGGGGCATTTGAATGCCCCTAGCTGATTGCTGATTGCTCATCCAAGAAGAATCTACTCTTGCGGATATCTGTGATGGAGTAGTAGGACGTGGTCGGCACAGCATATTGGCAATCGTTGGCTGTGCCTGTAGCTTCTGGGGTGCAGGATTCATATGGTTTACATCTATGGTTAACAATTTGCTTGGTGCTCCGTCCTTTTCTGAGCTTCTTTTGCCATTTTCATAACTCGAACCTTCTTTAGAAGGTTCTGTGCCAGGGTCCATGATTTTGTTATTAACTAATTTTTTCACAGAAATCAATAAATAGGTAGCTACACACGCTACCAGGCTATTAGCAAACAAAATAGTTATCAAGTTAGTTGATTGATTACGTAGCTACTACAATGTTGGTAATTATACGTCATATAATCAATTTAGTAAGATTCTTGATAAACATCGCCACCATGTATCATGTCCTTTTGGTGTTTGTTTGCTAGTGTGGCTATGTAATTAGATATATTGTTAGTGCAATTTATAGAGCCCGATGACCCTGTGTCTTTCCCTTTATGAACGGCATAAAGTAGTTGCCTAGCTTTAGGGCTAGGGTTATGGTTCTGCATATAAAAAAAACCGTATAGTTTTCACAGCTGCCCGATAAAAGTTAAACTACATTAAAAGTTTTAATTCTAGTTTATAGTGCAGTGCTATTTCCGTTGCAGAGTATTCCTAGCTGCAAATGAAGTCTTCTTCTATTGACTATGTTTGTTATGATATATATCTAATATGATTTAGTTATGCACAGGTTTAATTTTAAATGCGACAGATTTCAATCGAAGAAAAGTAGCTAGGTCTGATCGATGAGAATTTTTAATTCCTTACCTTCACCATTTTAAAAAAGATATAGTTAGTTTTCATTTTCTATCTAGTCTTTTATTGGCAATATTTCTAACAAAAACAGAACAGAATGAAAAGTCTGCAGACATTTTGTAAATATTCAATAAAACTCTTTGCGAAGAATAATATTAAGTAACAAATTTGTATTTGTTAAGAAAAGGGCTTAAAGGATTCTCTAGATTTCGAAAAGCTAGTTCGACATTTCTTGCGGATTTGCACGTCACATTCGAATGAAGAAAACGAAATTTCGTAAACCGAAATCCGTTGATTGCTTACTGTATGTTTTCGCCACACTTTTTCAAAATATCCTAAAGAGTTTCATTTGCAAAGTGCGATAGATAGATGAACAACATCAATAATTTCAATAACACTGGCAACCCATTATCTTTGGATCAGACAGCTTTTCCATCCTAAAAATAACCTAAGAATGGACGGCAGAAATATCAAGAAACAAGATTGCAACCGGATGCCAACAAATCAGCAGTTTTATTCGTCGTCTTTGTCGACCCTTGGTTTATCACCAGAATCATGTTCCTTTAAATATTTCATTCCTAATATCACTTCTTTGCCTCGGAATGTCAATGAAAGAATACCTTTAGTGCATTACCAAGCTAACGGTCGTTCGCTGGGCTGCAGTAAGTGGAATTTCTTGATATATATATATCATAAACATGTTTTAATATTTCATTAACTCGAAGTCTGCCTAACTACTAAGGTATAGGATATGGTAGCAAGATTACCTAACATTCTTACATACTAGGCATTGAAGTCCTTGGTACACTCAGATCACTCTCCTGAAAAAGAAAACCATTTTTCTTTTTTGACATCCAGCCAGTAGTTACTTAGGCTGAAATCAAGTTAAAATAGCTAATTTTTCACTGGAAATTTCAAGGAGTATTTTTTAAAGATTTAGCTGAGGCACAAATCAGCTATTTACCTTGGCCCATAATCAGTTCGATCAAAAACAAAATTTTCAAAGTGAACTATAATCTAAGGCGAGCTCTTGCACAAAGTAATGAAACGCACCATGCTCCTCATCACAGACCTATCCATGTATTCATCCATGCAGATTCTCCCTTGCTATGACGATGACTTTTTAAAAAGAGGGCCGACATTGCTACAACTGCAGTTTGGTGGACGGAAATTATGACGCAATACCTACTTACTCTAACGCAACTTATCCTAACACTATTTGCTCCCACCCTACTTACTCTAGCCCTACTAACCGTAACACTACTTACCATATTCCAACAAACCACAACCCAACTTACCCAACCCTAATTACTCTAGCCCTACTTAGCCTAGCCCTACAAACCCTAACCAAATTACCCTAACCCTACTTACTCTAACCCTACTAACCCTAATCCTTCTTATCCTAATTCTACTAACCCAAATTATATGCGACGCAACATAACCCTCAGCGGCCATCCGCTAAACTACACTCTTGCCACAAGATTTGTTTATTTCCTTGCCTGGCATGTCACCATTTCAATTTAAACGATTTGCGCAAAACCTAAAGTTGCAACCAATCGCGTTACTGTTGACAGCGCTTAAACAAAAAAATCTTGAAAAATCTTATTGATTATAAAATATACAATTATGCGGTCTTTCAAGGATATTTCTTATCCTTTTCTTTTATGTTACCTATCATGATGCTTTTTTATTTTACTTTTTTTTTCTATTATTTTACTTATTTAGCATAAAATATTTTGTATGGTTCTGTGAATACGTGTTAGCCATTAATTAAAAACTGTATATCTCTTAGGTGACAAAAACTTGCCTTCGAGATGTAGAAGAAGACTCCGCACGATATTTTCAAACAGGCAAATTGAGATTCTGGAAAGGGCCTACGTTAGAAGCAAATACCCTGATGCATGTATTAAAAAGGAGATATCAAGGGAAGCGAATTTGCCTATTGAGAGGGTACAGGTTTGGTTTCAGAACAAGAGAACTCGAGATAAGAGGTTTAAGGAAGAGAAAAGTGCCAACAAAAGTTCAGAAAATGAAGCTCGCGATGGAACAAATTCTTCAAAAGTATGTAGCTAGATTTTTATCAACAGTTACTAATACCATGCAGACAGGGGCAAATATCTGCTCTATCCAATTGCTATCAAAGAAACTGAATGCAGCAAGCCACTGTTAATCGCTACCTTAATATTTAATCGTCTATTAATTGTTTCCTCCAAGATAAAAAGCTCCTGTATCTCCTATTGTACAATGGTTAGCTCTGTTGTCTGATTTTGAATATCAAGTTTAGAAAATACGTCTGAATGATAACTTATCACATTTCGGTTAGGGTAAGGATCCCTTGAAAAGCCTTTAGTAATGCTTGTTTATTTCATTTTGAACCTACTACGGTAGATGCCAGTTTTTGCCTAAACGCAAACAGGAAAAGGAGAGCAAGCCGAGCAATTGAAGATTTCATTTGGTTTATTGGGCCTTGATAGCTACATCACACTGATAACGTAACATTTATACCATAGCTGTTCAATACGGTACTACATCAAAGTATCAATCTACGGTACTTCAAGCATTTAAAATCTAGGAGACCTTCCATCTTTGTCATCTGTGGTAAAATGAAGACGTGTCCAGTTTGCGGGCCATTGCCTCAGAGCAGAGGATGAGATCATATCTTCTCTACTTCTGTGGAGCTATGTTGCTCATTACAGAAGCAGAAGGCTCTCATACCCAGTTGTGATTGCAAGGGATGCCAATGTTGACAGGCGGGACCTTGAAGCAGTAATGTGAGACCGGTTGAAAGATGATGATGATGATGATGACTTAAAATAAAAAATGTGTCGCAAGTGCAGTATGGCAAGAAGAGTATGGCCTGTTAAGAGTTGCTAAGAGAACGTGCCAGCTAGTCCCATCCAGGCAAGCTATTGCAGGTTGATATTTGGGCTATTCGCATGGAAGGCAACGAAGAACTAACAATACAGAGTGCAGGGGTTTTGTTGATTAGACTGGCAACCACCAACCCGGAGGGGGGTGTGCCACTGTTAGCTGAGTAGCTCTAAATTTGGGCCGCTGTCATATATCACACCCCTTGGGAAAACATTACAGCGAAATTAATGAATGGGCAGTGGTCTTGCTGACCTTCTTACTAACTTCTTTACCCCATTTTTTTTATTGATATCAGCTACATTTTCATTATTTTGCTAGTAACTAGTAATTTTTTACATCATAACATCAACAGAGCCATATAGTTGCATATTTTCATATATAACATAATCATTTGAGCATCTGCTCTTCATATCTCCCTGAACATCGCTAAAACTCCAAATATACCATCTGAAAATAATATTGTTCTGTGGCACCTTTTCCGTTTTCTTTCATTCAAATTGCATTTCTATTCTTTTAATATTGTAAATTTTTAATTAAAAGATCAGCATTTTCCAAATTAAGTGAATCTATTTCTAAAGCAATAACTATAACCCAATATATTTTTTTTATATCCTATAGGGATGGGTTTTTTTTGTATTTCTATAAACGATTCTCTGTTCTCTTTCACATAGAGGTCGGAAAGGCTTTCTTGCAGTACATCTGCAAATACGCCTTTCAAATTTGGGTTGGATGCCAACAAGTATCCCACCATCAATGGTCCAGTTATTTTTGAAGACAAAATAAGCAGTAATGAAAGAATACAAGGTAAGGCATATCTGTTCAGGTGAATTTGCACAGCTTATGTCATACACGTATTGTTCGACTGTTGAATAACACTTTTTAATTGGTATTGTTCACTCCGCTTTTATTTCACATTTACTAGCACATACACACAGCTAGATCTTATCTTTCCCCTTGTAGCGGTCTTTAACTGTCGGTCTCACGTAGAATAAGAATCACTTGAAGCTATATATCAATATCAAACCAATTAGTGAAACG
>JAACYV020089450.1:0-11143 GCA_009936425.2 Chrysaora fuscescens
AAATAAATAAATAAATAAATAAATAAATAAATAAATAAATAAATAAATAAATAAATAAATAAATAAATAAATAGATGGATAGATAAATAAATGAATGAATGAATAAATAAATAAATAAATAAATAAAAAAAAAAGTATATAAATGAATAAATAAGTATATAAATGAAATAATAAATAAAATAAATAAATAAAGTGGGAAAGGTTAACTACCCCGAGCCAACATTGGCAAATTTTGTATTTCAAATACTGGCCAGGCCCCACTATTGCCCCTCCTGTAGTTGGTATAGAGCAAGGGCTAAAAATGACATTAATTAAATAAGATGGCAACATTTACCTTGCGCAGGGCATCCAATATCTCGATCTCGTTTCCATGCATTAGCCTTTCTCTCAGCTTATCATGAACAAGCTACAAATAAAATTTTTTAATATAACATGCATGGCTTCACTACAATGAGCAATAGCATTCAATCCAAGACTAGACAGGGCTAGGAACGCGTGCCTATCACACAAATAAATATTTTTCCGCCCAATTCCACAGTGTGTTAAAAGACTAAATCAATTTGAAATTGCAATTTGCAAAGTTCCATAACACTAAACATTGAACAGCCAAGCAAGGTATACATGGCATACATGTGAGCGATATTGTATGTCCCTAAATAAGGGTGGTGAATAAGGGTAAGTTGGGGATATGAATTTGTGGTTCCTATTGGGGGGGGGGGGGGTCGGTCAATTCTCTAATTCTTCAATAGGTTAATGTATATAGAAATTAAAGATTCTATCATGCATGTGATCTCCAAACCTGCTATACCAAGACTGGGTGCTGAGAGACTGTTTAAAAATATGAATTGAACATGATACCCAACCCATACAATGTTAGCAAGAGCTGAAGGACTCGTGTAGTAAGTATAGGCATGTGCATGTTTATAAAATGTAGTAAGTATAGGCATGCGCATGTTTATAAAATGTAGTAAGTATAGGCATGTGCATGTCTATCAAATGTAGTAAGTATAGGTATGTGCATGTTTATCAAATGTAGTAAGGATAGGTATGTGCATGTCTATCAAATGTAGTAAGGATAGGTATGTGCATGTCTATCAAATGTAGTAAGAAAAGGCATGTGCATGTCTATCAATTATCTATTGCAGTAACGTGACGATTGGTACTTTCCATACCTTTCCGTTTCCAGTTTGTCCCAGCGCTCTAGCTGCAGCTGTTTTGACATCCCTACTCCAGTCCGTCCACATTAAGTGTGAAATCTTATTGGAAACATCCTGAAAAGAATGAAATCACTGTCATTTGATCATACGGAATATGTTTCATTGTTCAACATAGTAATACTGGAAGAAAAAGCAGTCTATTAGTCTTGTGTTCCCTATCATCAGGGGTCTTGTGTTTCCTATCATCTCTTTTCCCTTTAATTCTTAGCTCAAAAGTAAACAAGGTTGTAGATGTCCGTGTCTCAGGAGCGGATCCAGACAATTGGTTCTGTTGCACTGCCAATGTCAGGTTTTTTAGAAATATTTCAGTGAAGTACTGTTGCCCCGTGGTTATGAAGCGAGTTTTGCTAACCTGGGAACCTCCTTTGAAAGTTTCCTAATGCCATTTCATCTGTTATAGTTTTGTGCGCTCCACAAGGCTAAAAAGCCGCCAAATATAAGAACCAGTATCGTAAATTTTGTGAGATCACAACAAAGAGGCACAATCAAGATTTTAACTGGTAACAGGCATTGTCTGATAAAAAGTAATACGGATAGGCTCTCCGTCTACACGCGCAATATTTATCCGTATAGATATTTATCCGCTTTGCCGTATAAATATTTATTCTGCTACGAAAGCGAACTTATTCTTATCCGGATAGAAACTTATCCGACAATGTGTAATGTAAACGCTTTTATCCGTATAAATTGTTGTACGCATTCACAACGAGGCTATTTTTGTTTCCTACTGAGGTAATTTAAACATGACAAAAGGAGATTAGCGCGCTTTTCTCAGTTCAAAGTAAAAAGTTGCATGAACAAGGATGAAGTTTGTCGAAGTATCATATTCTCTCTGTTTTTATTTTTAAGTTCTTTAGCCGCTGCAGCAAGATTAAATGCCCTGTTAGCTGTATTATTTGGAAGATCGTATGCCGATTTACTGAATTTGATGATTGAAAGATTTTTTCACGCGCTTCGTAGTATGAAAGGAAGAAATGCGTATGCCCAATAAAAAAACTCCATTTTGATATCCCCGTGTAAACGGAAAGGCTAAATGGATATAAAGTTATCCGGTACTGTGTAAACGGGGTCCATCCGTTTAGCTTTTTATCCGGATAAAAACAGGCTAATGTAAACAGGGTCTTAGTTTGGTCGTCTTGGGTTTTACAAATTTATAAGTGACTTGACCGCGACTAATGACTGAGAGTGTACAGTTTCACCCATAACAATTTTCACGGTCAGATGCTTTCTGATTTTTCAATTTTTATCTCCACTAGATCAAAAATACGAGGTTTAGGGATATGAAAATTTGTATCCACATCAAGGTCTTGGTGCCTTATCCGAATCTGGGGTCAAAAATAATATTTGGCGAAGTATTTCCAGAACGAGGTCATTAGTTGAAGTGGTGAATTAGTTAATAATTAATTTATAATAAATTTATTAAGTTTACTAAATGTGAAAGCAGCTATTTCGAACACATGAGTTCTGTGAATATAGAAGGATTTATGCAAAATAGAAATGGAAAAATATCTACCTTGCTAAGCGGCCCTTGCAGGGCAGGGAAGACTTGGCAAGCAACTACACGATCTCTCCAACTACTGCTGTTCAACTGCTCAGCCATCATATACAAAACATTGGTCTGAAACACAATAATTCATATGGAGGATTTGCAAAACCTATCGCGTTAGGGTACATTCATCATTATTCAAAGCGACATCGCCGGAAAAGTAAGACAGTTGATGCACAAAATTCACTTTACTTGCTTCCTTCAGAGCAGACACTCATGAGAAGGTTAACATAGTTTTTGGTATAGCTTACTGAATACACTTTTAAATTGCAGAAATCCTGTCCTGTGCCTAAACGGTCTTGCGCCAAAGATATTAGTGAATCGTTTCAAAAGATTGCACCACCAGATGGACGCTCAAGGTAATACGTCAAATCTTGTGGGGCCTCGCATAAGAACAGAAACCGCCCGGAAAGCATTTAGTTATAAAGGTGTACAAATATAAAACAGATTGCAACCTAAACTGAAAAATGATAACTCAATTTTGAGATACAAGAACAGATGTAACGACTTTGGCCTTTTTTTGATTTTACCCTATGTCTATCTGTCTGTACTTCATATACAACAGACAGAAAGCCCAGAAATTGCGTAAAATGACGTCATCAAGCTATTTGTGTAAGACTCCTGCTTCAAAAGATAAGCATTCTCAGACAATAAATCAACATTTTACCACTTACAAAAGAAAATATCATTTGTTGCCTTTATTCAAAGAATGTTGTTCAGAACTAGAGCGATTCAAGTGAAATTTTTCCAACAGACACTTTTTTATAGAAATAATCCGACAAATAATTATGGTGCTGATAAGGTCCAATTAAGAGATGGCTAGCTTTAACGCTGGAGTTCAACTTGAGGTTACACATTATAAGTGAGTCGTATTTTTCACTGTATCTGAACCAATTAAAAGATATAATATCATTGCAGATAATATCAGATCTTATTTCTTCAGTTAGCAAAGCACAAAAACGACAAAGAATAAAAACTCTAACTGGAAAATCCCATTGGCAAAGTCCAGAAAAAAGTAAAACTTTTCTCAAATTGCAAATTTAATTATTAGATCTTCCCCATCGTCAAAGTCAACGTAACCAGCTTTTGAAGCTCCTCCTTACTAAATCTTCCTCAAATATGGCAAAACTCTCCTTCGATTCACAGTAGTAGCCTTAACTGACCTTTGCACACTGGAATATTTTTAATTGCCCTAATTTCTTCGTCATGCATGTTGCTGCAAGAGGCCAGCTACTCGAGTTTCATTTCTGAATCCAACATTAAGCAAACTTTTTAGATTTAAAACATTGGGTTGATTCAAATATTTGCTGCGAAAACTAGGAGTCGAGTACTATAAATAAAACTGGAGGCCCTTTCAGAGCTATCTTTAGCATATGTTGCGAAAGCATCGTTTGTTTTTAATTTAATTAGAAATAAACATACCGAATGCTTGCTCAGTTTAGCTAGCAACTGAACAGACTTTGAATGCTTGACGATGTCAGGAGAATTAACATGACTGATAAGTTCTTGAATCACTCCCTCAGAATCGCAGTCAGCATAGGCCAGGCACTGTGCAGCTGCCCATTTTTCTGGAGGGCCACCGTCAATCAGCACATCAATAAGTATCTCTTTCGCCTGAGAGCAAGAGAATGAAAGTTTCATAAAAAGTCGGAAAACCATTTCTGGCACTGACGATTTAAACGGGGCAGATATTTTAAATAACAACTTTTCAACAATCATCCAACATTATGAAACTTTTTTAAAACTTCTGGATCCTAATCCGGATTCAGAACCAAATACACTTTTTAGATGCAAATTTTCGCGTCCTAGCATGAACTTTGATGAATATCATAAGGAAACAAAAGTTTGCACAGAAATGAATTTGACTTCAAAATGTCGATTAGTGGTTTAGGAAAATTTACTAGCTATTCCCAAGTCTGCAAAATTACAAGCCCTACATGTCTTCGTGGCCACACTTAGCTAGTAGCTACAAGCCTGTATGGTACATTGTACATCATTCACGTACTTCTACCAATAAGC
Organism: Chrysaora fuscescens; assembly: GCA_009936425.2. Lineage (NCBI taxonomy): Eukaryota > Metazoa > Cnidaria > Scyphozoa > Semaeostomeae > Pelagiidae > Chrysaora > Chrysaora fuscescens. Next base: position 4,783 of record JAACYV020089450.1, read on the forward strand.
TGTATCCGTATATTCTTACATACATCACAGTCAGACCGATGAAACAATATGTGCTGATGCCACCTTATTACCTTAACACATACGTTACGTGAAAAATAACCACCATGCTACATCAAAAGTATGATTTTTAGTTGTTCACCTTTTGAGTAGCTCTGTTCAAGGCGAACAGTGTGATAGCTGATGCAACCTGGACTTGTTTACATTTGTCTGTCAAAAGCTCGATAATTTTCTCGAAAATCCCAGGTGATAGTATAACATCAGGCGACTCTTCTTGACTTTCTTTTGGAGTGATCAACCCTAAAATACAGAAAGAAACGTGAAAGTAACAAGAAATTAATGTGAAAAAAGCTTGGCGAAACATCTAATGGCAAAAGTTTTTATATCTCCCTGTTAAGATTTGGCTTCAAGGAACAGTACCTTAGTTTGGGATTTTAAGCGATTATAGAACCTTTAATCAATATGTAGCTTGCATATTATTTCTTTCATGGTTAATTCACTCTGATTCTGCCAGCGAGCAGTGTTCTCCAGTCCACGCAATAAAAAGTAGTAGCTAAATATATTATTATTTCAATCTGCTGTTCTTACACCGCTATGCCGCTACACCGCTGGTACCGCTACTAACTCTTTTACAAGCGAACGCTACACCACTACGCCGCTGGTAACTCTTTTACAAAATACAAATACAAATAAATAATTCAATATAGCGCAGTTTTGATCTAACATCTTCAAGTGCGCTTCACAGTTCCTAAAAGTCCCTAAAAACTTAGAATGTCCATTTAAAATTTATTAAAAAGAAATGTCTTCAACCTTTTCTTAAATATTTCAACATTAACGTATTGTTTTACATTATTGGGAATGTCATTCCACAGTCGTGGTCCCACTACAGTGAATGATCTGTTTGCAAATGATTCTCTCTTTACTGTGGGAATTTCTAGCTTCATGTACATATTGTTTGATCTTAGTAGTATCACACTTTTACTTAACTTCAGCATGTCTTTCAGGTATTGTGGAACTGTGCATTTCAATGCCTTATAAACTAGAGTTGAAACATTGTGTTGAATTCTGAGATATATTGGCAACCAATGAAGTTGTTTAAGAGCGAAGCTCTTTCCATACATAAAAAGTGTTGGTCCACCTTAGCTACACTTTTGGAAGCTTGAACTTTTAGATAGGTGAAAACACAACATAACAGGCTTAGGCAAAACCAGCCCATTTAATCATCCTATAGAAGAAAAATTAAGAAAACACTGAATTGCTCTTACTTCTATCTTCTGACTTTGCTTCTCTGATTTTCTTTTTCAGCAATGCTTTGCTACAAGCAGATACGGCGGATAGCCTAACATGATCATTGATATCATTCATTCCACGTAAAAGTTCTTCACCAGAGCTATCTTCCCATTTCTTCTCCAGAAACCATTTTCCTCTCCATTCATCAACTGCAGAAAAAACGATCTTCATCAATTAATTAATTCTTAGTTAAATGGAATAATGCACAAAATAGAGGGCTGTCAGTCGGAAGAAAAAGTTATATATTTTAAAAATAAAGACGAGAAGGTATAAGAAATGAAGATTGAAGAGCAACGAAACAGTGACAATTTTAGCACACGGCTTTTACACTACCATCATCGCCAGAGTGTACACACACTTAACACCATCGTGCGAATTACAAAAGCTACAAAAGATCCAGAATGCTGCTGCAAGAATGTTGACGGAGGAACGCAAACGCTGTCACATAACACCGGTGTTGAAGCAATCATTGGTTTCCCTTACAAGTTTTTTTTTCATCACTTTCTTTTAATTTGGTTACAAAGTAGCTAATATTAAAAGCTAATACAAAGTGACTAAATTAATACAATGGATAAACTATAATCCAACTGAAAATTAATTAATATAAACGAAAACCGAAACCATAACGGTTAAAACAAGCGAATTAGAATTTTAGTTATACACAGCACAGGGAGAAAAATAAAGAGATAAGTACTATTGTTAACCTGGAAATGTCTAAAAGATCCAGCACCAAAATATCTTAAAGATTTATTGAAATTGCGTAAGGCTTCTCTTTGCAAAAGATCTTCAACTTATGAACTGTTACTAGGAGTAGGAAAGTCCAGATTGGCAACAGCTGGTGATTTCGTAAAGTGGACCTGCCAACTTTTAGATGCTCGCAATTATGGAATGAGCTTCGATAGTAAGTAATGATGAAGTTTACAAAACTTCAATATCTTTTGTCGTTTTCGAGTTAGCTATGGATACGCAAATGAAATTGTTGATGACGTTGTAGCAGGAACTTATTCAAAGGCACAGACAATGGTATGAGTAATAATTGTACCATATCTTCAAACTCAAGTGCCGCATTAGTTTAAAATTTGGGTCATATTTTATTTTGTCCATTGGAGTGCTTGTTGAACTTCTAAATCTTTTACCTGGTGACAGGCTTTGTCCCAGGCCCTTATTTCGTACTATTCTCTGGTCTGTAACTTAAACTGGTCCCTGTTTTGACGTCACCAATTTATTCCACCAACGCGACGAACTACTTCCAATTCTATAGGTATTGACACAATGCCCTGGACTCGAGAAAAGCGCGTGGTTTTCTTAAAACGGGAGACTTTTTAAATTCCAATTTTTTTAATCACTATTGAAAATGAGACGAGATGCAAGGGTTAAGAAAATTTGTTAAGATTTGGCGTTTTTCTATTTCAGACAAATTTGCAAAGCGGCGTGGCACTGACTTGTTAACCCCGCTGATCATCTTTCAAAATATGACGTAGGTTGAAGACAATAGAGGTAATCCTTCAATCAAACTGCTGTCTAATCTATTCGTCTTCCAGTTAGTGCATAATATTATATTTCAACCATGTTACGTAGTATATAATGTTATGTCTTATATCATGTTACGTAGGCTTTTGCTTCCTCTTCTTCGTTTTTTTTGAGCCGCAGGCAAATGAAACCTGAAAATGCTCTGTTTCTCTGCTAATCTCTTTCCCATCTTTAACTAAACTGTTAACTTTATCTCTTTGTGATCAAAGTTAGGAACAAATAAGAGCAATAAAATAAGAGATGACAGCTCTTCTTTGTACTGGGTTTTAAAGCAATGTCACATCCCACTATAGAAATGGGTCATGAACCTACTCTTAAGTGGAATTATTGTAGATTCACCTATTGTATCATCAGATTGATTCTAATGTAGATTGGACAGCACTTAGCAGATAATAGGGGATGGTAGATAGTCAGAGAAAGGGGCAGTGTAAGAGGAGGTTCCAGGGAAAAAACTACTACAGTTTTCCAACAAAAATGAGATTAAACGTAGCATTACCGAGTCTGACAAGATTTGCATCTTCTCTTTGCTTTTTGACAGTTTTTGGATCCAACTCAACTAGTGACCGTGTTGGGCTCACAACAGACAGAGTCATTTTGTGAATATCGCTGTCCTAAGAAAAAAACAGTTGAATAGAGTATGTTAAGAATAAAAGAATTAGTTCAATAATAGAGCTCTGAAAGTACTCAAATATGATCAGACCAGATAAAATCAAATAAGATCATACCAAGGTGAGGTGAGATCAGGTGAGATCAGATCATATTAAATCAGATCATATTTCTATAAAATCAAACAAACCTCTAGTATCTCAGGATAATCACTCCATTTTTGCAATCCTTTTCTTATCTTCCTCACTTTTTTGCCACTTTCCTTTGCAGGGGAAACACATTTTTCTCTTGATTCCCAATCAAACCAATGCACAACATCTGCTGGATATGATTTTTCCAAAACTTTACCAAAAACTTGTTTTGAATTCGAGTTAAGAATAATCTCATTTGGTTTGTTATGCCCTGTGTTGATAGGTAGTGCACCATGGACAATTTCTTTAAGGTACACTATTTCTTTTCTATTAGATGAACCAGCCATTGTTTCTACTATTTTATCAGCATTTTTGTTAGGCTGGTGGTTTTCTATGGATTTCGGTTTTGATTTTGATGCAAATTCATTGGTAGTATTGGTTGATTTGTCATATTTCTTTTTCAATAAGTTATTCAATTTTGAGCTTTGTTGACCAGCAGTATGCTCCTTCACAACCATCTCTGCAGTTTCTCTGCTTAAAAGACTTAGAAGATATTCATCCCAGGAAAGAGCTTGATGTGGTAAATGCCTAGAAACCTGCACATTGCTGCATTCAATACTGATATTTGATTCACTTGTACAGCTGCTTTTTATGTTAGGAAGTGGCTTAGACTTTTTATCATGCAGAGTTTTTGTAGGAAGGTTTTGCTCTCCCGTTATATGACAGGGATAATGCCTGACTACAGGACACCTTGCATCATGTCTTCCAGTGACAGCATTGGCTCTAATTTTGCCTTTTTTATTTCCCTTGAAAACAACCGTCTCAGCATAAGAGGATTGATTATATTTTCCCCTGTTTCCAATTACTTCATCTGAGAATGTTAACCCATCGCTGACAGTTCGTAAGTATTTTTTGTCAACCTTTTTCTTAGATTTATCAACAACAGACCCTAACTGTTTTTGTGATAATTCCTGAATCCTTTTCAAGGCATTCCTGGTGAGTTCAATACTATTTTGAGAATCTTCTGGTGTCGTTACCAAACTGGTTCTAATAAGCTTTTGAGATGCAAGCTTGCTTGATAAATTTCCTTTCTCTCGGACTGAGGCAAAGTCTTGCATGGATTTGGTGCCTTGCTTCAAAGAAAAATCGTAAATTATTTCTTTGCCAACAAAAGGGACTTGTACCCCTGAAGCAACAGGAAATAGGTCTGCTCCTCTGCTTTTCATTTTTGAGCCAGTTGACATATATTCTTACTACGAAGTCTAAAATATCCTGGGTTTTGCATTTGTGTCGTCGTCTGGGTGAAGTCCTCTGGTCGTTCAATACATCCAAGAACTGCTGGTGTCTATTTCGTTTTTCCTAAGGTTCTGTCAAAAATCAGAGCATCATACAAAAAAAATAGCCTAATACAACAATTGATCATAACAACCATTCAATTTTTCGATTGAATCAGCAAATTATTTATCATTTTCACCTTATTAAATATTTAGGCCAATTCGTAAAAACCGCCATGTTCTTGAAGCGTCACCATGGAAATGTGACTAACCCAAGAAATAGCAATTCACTTCAATTCAATTTAAAAAATAAAATTAAAAAGAGGAAAATGTCTGTAACTCAACAATCTTCTTACATTAGTTTAATTGTGGTTTCGTTTAATTTAATAACTGATCAAACTCATTAAAGTAGAGACTTTGATTCGTGTATTTACCGATGAAACATGATGAGGAAACTACAAGGATGGCTGTCTTTATCTTAACAACACTTAAACATAATAAAGAATAGAATTCTGGCCAGTTCTGGGCCAATGCTAACTTTCTTTAAAGTGGACCTACCACTTTTTGGAAGTTCGCAATTATTGAAAGAACTTCGATAGTAAGTAATGATGAAACTTCAATATCTTTTGTCGTTTTCGAGTTAGCTATGGATACGCAAAGGAAATTGTTGATCACGTTGTAGCAGGAACCTACTCAAAGGCACAGACAATGGTATGAGTAATAATTGTACCATATCTTCAAACTCAAGTGCCGCATTAGCTTAAAATTTGGGTCATATCTTCTTTAGTCCATTGGAGTTCTTGTTGAACTTCTAAATCTTTTACCTGTTGACAGGCTTTGTCCCAGGCCCTTATTTCGTACTATTCTCTGGTCTGTAACTTAAACTGGTCCCTGTTTTAACGTCACCAATTTATTCCACCAAAGCGACGAACTACTTCCAATTCTGTAGGTATGGACACAATGCCCTGGACTCGAGAAAAGCGCGTGGTTTTCTTAAAACGGGAGACTTTTTAAATTCCAATTTTTTTAATCACTATTGAAAATGAGACGAGATGCAAGGGTTAAGAAAATTTGTTAAGATTTGGCGTTTTTCTATTTCAGACAAATTTGCAAAGCGGCGTGGCACTGACTTGTTAACCCCGCTGATCATCTTTCAAAATATGACGTAGGTTGAAGACAATAGAGGTAATCCTTCAATCAAACTGCTGTCTAATCTATTCGTCTTCCAGTTAGTTCCTAATATTATATTTCAACCATGTTACGTAGAATATAATGTTATGTCTTGTATCATGTTACGTGACTTGGCTTCCTCTGCTTTGTCCTTCTCTCTCTCTCTCTCTCTCTCTGTCGCGCTCTCCGTCTGTAGTGGACACTGCGGGGTCCATAACATTCTTCCAGATTCTGTGTTTTGCAATTTCTTTTTGGTTTGTTTAAGGCTGGCCTCATTTTCATTGCAATGCTCTAGAAAGGCACTGCATTACTGACTGGTCGTGCAGATATTGTCTTGTATCAGAGATCACGATGCATGCATTT
>JAACYV020089672.1:0-11140 GCA_009936425.2 Chrysaora fuscescens
CAAAATACTGGAAATTGTATGATTTTCAGCCCCCCTCCATATCTCATGCCACTCCGCCTCCTATTGTAAAAGTAACATAGAATATATGATACTATATTCACTATAGCTTAGATCATGCTAAGTACATTACGCATAATAGCCTATTTATGTTTCCTCCTTGCAGAGACCGGACGCAAAGATCGGACGTAGAGACCGGACATACCTTCTCAATTTATTCGCTAAGAAGATCTTAAGAGGTGGCTTTCCCAAAATATGATATCAGTCATAATTTCACTAATTAGCTTGTCCCACCCTTGAGTGATATGGCAGCCTTCCTTGATGGCGCGTGGAAACGGGTGGAAATTTCTCGAAAGCAACAGGAAAAGAGAACTCATGGGAACTTTGCTGAAACTTCTGGGGTAAAATTGGATTTTAACAAATCCGGAAAGATGTTTGCGAGCAAGAATGTTGATTCAAGCTCTTTTGCTTGCTTATCCTTCAAAGTTTCTTTTCTGGTGCATGCGAGGTTTTACTAAAGTCTTGCTTCTTAGAATCGATTGTTGCTAATCATGCGACCTCTTCTGAGTATGTGAGTAAAAAAGATAAACAACACATATAGAGAGATGCACACGAAAGTAATTCTTTAGAGTCCTACTTATTTCCTATTTCTTTCATAGAGCGTGCTAAAAGCCTTCCAAAACACATTCATTTGACTTTATTTAGTCTTCATACCAGTAATCTCTCCGCAGAAGCACATATCAGCAAACCTTGTGGGGGTTGCAACCCCTGCCCTAAATGGAGTCTCATTTGTTTGCTATACTCTTACAAAAGTACCAGGTTTGGCCTTTGATGAAAGTAGACACGGTTGAAGAAAGGTCAGTTGAGTCAGAGTGAGAGTAATGGCTGAAGTATGATGCTATACATCAATGTCATCTACTTTGTATTGCACTCGTTTCCTCGAGCTGTCCTTTGAAAGAAATGTTGGGAAGTTTTAGCTACGGAATGACCACTCCATTTAACTCACCTTAGGGGGTTGTAGCTACTCGTATTTTCTCACTGCTTTTATCGAAAAGTGGTAAACTTTCAAGTTAGACGAAATGTCTTCATAAAAAGTTAGAGAATTTGTTTCTTGAGTCTTGCATCCAATAAGTCGAAATCAATAGGATGGGATAGCTCCCTTTCGAAACAACATTTCGCTGTTGTTTCGAATACTGCCTAACTGCTTGTTTTGGCTAAGGGATATTTCAGTGCAGGCAGCATAATATATGTAAATAATAATGAACTCCAAAAGCTCAATAACGCAACATAATAACTCTATTAGGTTTTAATTGTCGAGAAAATTTTTCCAATTGCTCATATTCACCTATTAGCTATTAGGTTGAGTTAAATGAGAAGTGAATATCATCAAAATCCTAGAAGTCGTTGGTATTCACCGCTGAAAGCTTTCAAAACTTATCTGACAATCCCTAAAATGTCAGGCCTGGAACCTTATTTCTTTCATAAATATTGCTGGTTCTTTGCTAAAATAATTCCTTACTGAAATAAACTCCAAAGCTCTTGATGTTGTTATACAACTAATGATACATTTACTACGCAAGAAACTGTCATTATTTGTGTTTAATTTTCAGATACAGTAGATTGGATCGAAGATTTGCTTGGATAAAGGCTGCCAAAAGGTGATAGAGGAGGAAGAATCTTTAAACTAAAAAGGTAACAATATGTCTCTCATTTTCCTTGTTGTTACTTTCCTTTTTTTTATCATGAGTATATATATTGGTCTTTTCTTAAGAAGGCAGTGTGCAGAGCATTTTGTAGCATTTTACGAATTTGCTTCTTTAAAAGATACATGAAAGAACATGTTCCATCGCCACAACCATTTTTTGAAGACAATCTAGTCATATATCTTGATTGCTTGGAGCAAGAAAAGGGAATAAATTCGGGGTTTCCTGTCTTCCCCAAGCTTGTGCTGTCTAATTAAGTATTTTACACCACCCAGTTTGAAGCGAAGCAAATTTGCAGATTTGCCATGACTTGTGTTTATTTATTAGAATGTGTGTCACAAACAAGAGCTATCATCTCGAATACAGCACGATAGAGCCAACAATAAAATGTGGGATATTTGGCTGTTCTTCCTCTCATATTTAAGAAACTATATTTAATGGAAATCATTGCCGTAACAGCCTTGAACTAAGTGGTTCTAATAGACATCGAATATCCTATTTGGCTAAGTAATAGGGCACAACTCAAAAGAGAAGTGGTTTAACATTAGATTGAATATATATTTATGCTGTCAGCCATTTTGCAACATTTTTGTTCCACAACCTTTGGTAGCTATCGACTAACATTTGGGCCAATGTATCACAACATCATACAGCAATAATATTTAGCTTGAATTTTTTATTTTTACCAAGAGTAGTGAGGCTCTGGGCTAAAACCATGCATAGGCTTTCAAATGTTTTGTTGACATTTTTGCTTATCTTGTTTACTTCGCAATTTTTGAACTGCAAATGTCACTTTAAGTGAATCCTAAATTACATCTAGATTACTTGTACAGGCGAGATCCTGGCGTCATTCAAGTTTGCAAAATATGTTGTGCCTTGAAAATAAGTACCTGATTTGTCTAAAAATCTATTTAGCAGAAACCAACTGACATAAATTATCTATATATAAGCAAGCAAATTTTCGACCAAACTTTCCATGGCTAAATTGGCAAGACTTGCTTAAGAGTGAATTTATGTAAACTGTTCTATTGCTAGACGAGTTAAAACATGTTTATAAGAACCACCATTTTCATGTACTGTAAGGCTGAAGCCTTTCAAAACATGTGGCTTTAGATCGTATTGAAACTAAAATTTCTTTCACCGTTATGCAAAATTTTTGTTAAAAAGGGAAATATAAAGTATTGAATTTATCATTTCTTAACTATATGTTTAGATTGTATGTGTTTGTCCTTAGATTTAGGCTTATAGAGTGTTCTTTATGGTCTAAAAATCCTAAATTATTGGGTGACAGATGGTCATCGGCTTCTGTAGCTCACGCCTTTTTCCATCACTAGGTATAGACCAAGCCGCCTCTGAAACTGGTACAGATCTTACTGTTGAGTGAATCGTTGCCAGAAGCAGGGTAATCTTAATTTTATTCCTAACACGGCCTACCAGGACTGGCAGTGCAAGAGTGGCGTCTGATATCATCAGTGTAAGCGAATCCTTTTTTAGTTTATTGCAGTAATATTCTTCTTCAAGTTTCTTTCCCTCTGTCCAAGTCTTTGATCGTAATTATCTTTCGACTTGTAGAATGTTTAATCATGGTCAATAGTTTATAAAGCAATAGTTTCACTCAAAAACGCAAGAGCGATCTGTGTCGCTTGTTGATAGTCATTCAAAGAAACGCAAAGGTATTCGAGCCAACATACTAAGATTAACCATTGTCAATAAAATAATGATAAAATGAGAACCATCACTTGATGAGTCATCTTATGTCGTAGATTCTCTACTTTCTGCTAGCTAGAACTCTATTAACTTACAACATACACGTTCGTGCCACTAACAAAATAATTCCTCAGCTAAAATTTGGGTTTTGTGTGGCAAAACTGTTTTTTTTCCCTGAAAGTTAGGGTTAACTTCTGTTAATTTCTGTTTAAAACGAGAATATGTTTGCAAATTTGTTTGAACAACGACCAAGGACTTTGTGAGTTTATGCTGCCTAACTGTGTATTGCCTGATTTAGCTGGAGTAAGGTAAGGCCTAAAAATGTACGTTTTCATTGGTGAAGAACTGAAATGTTCATACCACATTATTCATTGCAGAATTCATTTCGCACTTTAGTCACCATTGATACTCACAGCTCTCATAGACCCAAAAGTCAATGCCCTGCCAGCTACGATATCAATTCCCTTTCTGTAATAGCACCTGAGTTGCTGTAAAATTGACTTAAAAGGACTAGTTGTCCATCGGTGCCTCTTCATGCTAGTCCCTCATGCTTTCCCCCAAGAATCAACCTCAAGTTGTACATTTAGAAATATTCTGTGCAACCATTTCTAAACCGACAACCAAGGAAGAAAGTAAAGTATTAAATTTTTTGAATTAATTAAACTGTATGTCCGAATATACTCTATCATGTTTACAAGCTTATCGATTTTAAGTCTGGCTTTATCAATACCCAGAGCGTATTAAAATTACCGAAAAGGCTGCTCCTGGTTGGCAACTATGCTACTACTGACCGACTTAAGAATTTTGTGATAAAATGTCACTGTTGTTTATAACTTAAGACTTTAGGCTATCCTTTTGCGGCACACAGTTATATAGGCCACTTTCAGACATCTTTTTTCGTCCTGTTCAAGATTCATTTGGAAAATGAACGGCGCTTGAATGAGTGGACTAAATGGCAATAAAAATGGCTGCGTCTTTAGGTGTTCATGTTTTCAATATTTGAAAAGCTTCTCTCTAGAACCTTTGGGTTAAAATGAAGGCCTTCTTTCGCGTTCCTCTTAATGTTGTCGTTATTAACGGAGCGTTTGAGATTCCTTTACCTGTACTTAACGAGTAAGCCACTTCGTATGAGTTGTGTTATAGCACAGTGAAGTCATTTGTTGTTTTTATTTCTGTACCCTTTTTACGTCTTATTGGTTCTCTGGTAACAGAATACCCTTACAATTTGATCATTTTTTATCAAGGCCACATCCTTTTAAAACACCATCTTGTCTCGTCCGATTCGCAGTCACTTAAAAGCATATTACACCTTGCTCGAACCTACCTTGAAAGCTTCTCTCCTTGTACGGTACAACTGCTCATTTCATACTGGATTTATTGTAAATAGCTACTAAAAGCTACTAACTACATCGATCTTTCTCTATACCATCTCTAAATCGCCTTTTAAAACTAACCAACATTGTTCTTCATCTCATTTATAACCTGTTCTAGAGTTATGAGAACGCAAAGTGAATGATTACCACGGAAGATCTTGCAACGAAGTACCTAACAAAATATCCTAAATAGCCTTTAAAAATCATCATTACTTACCACCAATAAGCTTGCGTAACCGGTATAAAGATTCCCATCAATATTAGACAAAACGAGGACTGTAGAGGTAGCATCTTGAAAAAAGTTGATTGTATTACACCGCTACGTTCCCTTGATTGAACGAGTTTAAGCGAACTAGGATCCTGGCTATCTACGTTCTTGATTTTATTTCTGAAAGCGTTGGACTTATTCTTTTGCGATCATGTGTAACGTACAATGAGCCGTTTTCGAGGGATTTCAATAAATAACGATCCGGGTAGCCTTGACAAAACAGGCGGCAATCTTGATCGATTACATCAATTGTCAAGGAGGCAACTGTTGTAGAAATAATGTCTGGAAATAAAAATGGCGGACAATTCGCACATACTGCTAACTCAAAGATGAGCTTATGCCATTTGCAAGCATAATCTATCACTCCATTGTCCTCCTCTCGATTGACACTTTTACAATCGATTAGGCTCGTGAAATGACGGTACGGGAAAACAGAATTTACAAAGATGCTTGGATAAAAAATCATACTGAATTCTTTGCAATAGCTTATGTCCGTAGACCGACCGGAAACACATTATGGGTGCACGTATTTGACGAACATGGCACATGAAGGGATCGGAACAGCTTTTCCACGATGAGCTGTTTGCATTTGATATGATCGTACCCATTTAATATTTGCAACTTGTCGTGTTAGGGACTGGTTTGCTGGCTTATCCCCTACTCTTGGCAAATGAGAAGGCATGTCTGTCGGCAGATTCTCCTCATTGCAATTACATTAACGCCGAAAACACAAAAGAGAGAGAATTAAAAACTAGATCCTCTGTTATCTGAGGCCTATAGAAACAAAGCGAACACCATGACAAATCACTTTCAATGCTAGGAAATTTTTCCCAGGATTTTGAAGAAACCCAGCTCTCTACATTACACCAATGAGAGCATACAGTTTATTGATTATTGTATTGTATAATTTATTTAATGTCAGAACTTACAAAAGTGTTACACACTAATTCAAACTACTAGCTATAAAGCAACTTCAAAGATTGCATGAGACAAATCATTTGCTACAAAAAGAACATTCGCATTTATTAGAGAGGAACCAAGCTTTGATCGAATTTTGGCATTGCTTGGTATTTTGGGCTGTTTCAATTTCATCTGGAAGTGAATTCCAGATTTTGGCCCTGAAAAACTTAAAGATCTGATACCATACTTGGTTGTTGTGACCTTTTGAATTTCAAGAGGGTTTTTTATTCGGAGATTGTTGTTTTTTGGTAAAAAATAGTCTTCAATAAAGGCGAGGTTGAGGTTGTTACAAGTTTTATATACTCCATGTGCCAAGAGTCAAATTGATTGAATATATATCGAGTGGCGTTGTCACGGAATTCTTAATCAACAAGGGCGTGGCTGGAAACAAGACTCAGCCCGGTAGTTAATTTCATAGAAGTTGTTGCTATATTTCAGAAATTGATTTATCCAGGAACGTCGAGAGGGGGATAAAAGGGGTAACTATCTCTGGGAGCCTCGCATGCAAGGGGGTCCGTAAATATCTTGTACCTGCGTAACGATCATGCCTATGTTGTCGTAGAGAAACAAGGAAGGGGAATGTCGCGTTCATTTTCTGGTAGGCTGGCAAAATAGGTTGACGTAAATGTTTATTTGATTAGCCTTGGGTCTGGGTTGGCTCTAAAATGTTGATTTTATGTCATTGATGGTTATTTAATATGATGAAATTCCTGGTATGTCTGTTTCTGTTATATTTAATGCATTTCCTGAGATAAAAGTCTTCCCCATTTTAAAAACGAGAGTTATAACGCCCTAAAAATGTATGAATTTTTAATTGATAATATAATAATTTAATAATTTAAATTTAAGCATTTTTCTACTGTAAGGGTGCAGTTTTTGTACGGGGAGGTAGCTTGTTGTTTGAGAAAGGTGAAATGAAGAAAATTGGGGAAATAAATTCAAAGGAAAGTGGCACAATCAACAAGGAAACTGCGTATTTTCGTTGTTGGCATGGTTGACCTAAACATTTTGTTGGCAGGAAGTAGGGATTGTGTTTTTTTTATTCATGTTTTACTATGAGTGTGGCTAAATGATACAAATATGTTATTATTACGTCAAAGCTGGAGAAAAGAAGTTGTGAATCATAAGAATGAAGTGTACAGGATCAGTTGTTCAGATTAGCTTTTCTCTGTACAAAGATTAAACAGTGCTTTGTGGTATTACGTCATCTTGATGCATTTCAGATATGATTCAGTCGTTAATCGAAGAAAGGATGGATTTTCATTCCTGTTCTCGGATATTTCGTGCAAGGCTGGTCAAAGAAATTCTTTAGGGGGGTGGGGTGGTCAAACTTGCGAAAGAATTCAGTAACAAGTGCACATGGAAAGAAACATGCGAGAAAGAAAGAAACAAGTTTCAAGATGTTAACCCCATGTCATCAGGGCCTTATGATTTGGGGACAATCTCTTGTTAACAAGGCTAGAGGGGACAATTGCGTGCATTATCAGGGGCGCCGGAACCACGGGGGCAGAGGGGGCAGCTGCCCCCGTTGCCCTAGAGAAATTCGAAGAATTTTTATATTTTGCTTTTGAAAACTTTCTAGCTGCCCCGGCCGCCTCCCCCAGATCCCAACACTCCTGTATATTATTTAACTAGCTGATACAATAAGACTATTAAACGGGCTGGGACAATCGCCCACCCAGTTAGTATGTCAAAAAGGGCCTTGAATGTCATGTAGCTTGTACATACAGTGCGTTTGAAGCCTCAAACACAGGTTAAGAAAATCCCTGATCTCCTGTAGAGCCAATGCAAGAAAATATTTGAAAAATAGGTCACAACAGAAAGGGATTGTTTATCGATATATGTTTATATTAACAGGAAGTAAGATAAAACAAGAAATGAAGGGGTAACCCAAACCTAATGAAACCCAGGCACATCCAGTTCCCCGTACTACACTGTGATACAAACCGAAATGATTAATAATTTTTGTGTGAGTCTCAAGAGTTTCTTATGAGTAGGGGGACAAATCATTTCCAAAAATATCAGTAGCCTAAAGTTTCCTTAGGTGGTTTCTTAACAGGGGGCCTTACTTTAAACCTTTTCTCTACATTGTAAATAGGCTTTTAAGGCGTTCAGGACTCAGTGCTGCAGCAATGGTTCAAAACTAAACCTCGCAAAGAGATTTCTGGTGATTTTATAAAAGTTAAATAAACATTGATGTGTCGATCCTAGTAGTCATAAAAACTGAAAACATAACTAATCAAAGGACAAAACTGCATCTGATAAAAATATCATCCTTCGGACTCAAAGGCTATCTGAATGATAACAAACTTGCTTTCAAACTCCCATCCCTAAAACTAAATATGGTAGAGCTAAGAACAAATTATAAAGGCAAATAACCCAACACCAAATGTAGAAGATTTGGGATAGAGGACGATAAAATTGAGCACCTTAGGGCCTGTGTGAAGTTTGAAAAACAAATGCCAAGATAAAAAATCCTGCAAACAACAAGATCAAGATCAAGGACTTGAACAAAGTATAGGCCCAGCACTGCTCTTTCATGGAGCCCTTTAAAGAGACAAAAACAGTTACAGCTTATTGACCAGTGTTATTGTACTTTTAAGTAGCTGCTCCGGAATGAAGAATGGTATTATTATTATTATTTTTATTGTTATATGTTAGTCCGTTTTAGGGCCTTAGGCCCATTGCGATAGGCTAAAATGACAGACGATGCTCTAAAAGAATGATAATCAAGACGACTCGGTGGGACAAAGAGACAAAACACATTTAACGACCAGAATATGCAGCTGCTGCTATCAGCTTGATTTTATAGGCTGGATTTGGTATAGACGCTTCTGGTACAAAAGTTGTTTTCACATCGCTTTAATTAATTTATCCATCCTCTACGTACTGGGACGGAGACATTGCAATTTGTTTTGTCACTTTAACATAATCAAAATCAATATTTGCCTTATGATCTCCTATGTAATACAGTTAAGCCTAGATGACGTCAGATGATCTGTAAATTGGCTCCCAATCACGCTTCCAGAGTTGTTTTGACGGAATCGAACCACAAGAAAAAAACCATGCTCAAATCTTTGCACAAACAGTGGTTTGTTGCCATTGATATATCAATATCCAGCAAGCATCCTGTTTTTTTTATCTCTCTAGCAAAGTCATTGCACCGGCGTTTTTCCTCTTATCATTTCTAATCAGGGAACATAGCGCATAGCCGTATTATTGAGCTTCGAACAGCTGGCACATACCATGCTCGATAGGACATGTGCAAATTTCTTGGCCAAGTCTCTTCCGCGAAAAAAAACATTAAAACCAAAATAAAAAACCTCTGCGAAGGAGAGATCAAGAAAGCCGCTAACAATTTCCTCTCTCCTTCCGAGAGGCCTTCCCTTCTTTCCTACGCAGCAGTAGTGGGGCAACTTTTTGGGTATATACAGCACAGTGAACGTGGGAGAGACTTGGTCAAGTCCGTACAAACATGAACAAGTTGGAAAAGTTTGGTTAATTCAAAGATATATTAAATGTATATAAACGTATATACGCCTAAACTGTAGTTTAAAAAGAAATAATCAAAGAATATTTTTGCTAGGGATTGGTGTCAGGGGGGATGCCTCCATGAAAAATTATTGCCGGAAAAGTCGTCAGTTCCTCATTCTTGTAGGATGCAATTTCAGAATTATTCGTTTTCGTGCAATTTTAAAAGCAATTTTAGAGAGCTTATTACTTTGTGGAAAAACTTTTGTCGGAAAAATAGCTCTTTGTCACAAAAATCTTCCCTTCGCCCCTCAAAACTATGCTCCCCTGACGCCACTGCTAGGGATACCAGGAAGGACTCGAAATTAAGCTTTGAGTCACAGAATGAAAATGAACTAAACAATACTGATATGTCAACTCGAGATATAGTACAGTTGGGTTCTGGAACAAACATTTTAACAGTGCATGATGCAACATCGAGGCATTCATGTCCAATTGTGGGATTGTAAATGATTCGAAAGAAAAGCTTGTCTGCTCTCAAGAGGCCACAGCCAGGCTCCACGGGGAAGTACGCCAGTGTAGGGCGTGTAGTATAGGGAAAAGCGAGGAAAAGCATCAACGAAAGTATTTTGATTTCTTTCATTTTTAAGGAGTAGCTTGCATTTCAAAGACTTTCTGTTTAAAAGAGAGAAGTTGAGTAAGCACTTTCTGTACAGGCCCACGCAGGGCTTGGTCATTAGGGAACTGAACATAATGCCGTTTTCTGGTATTCTCCAGAGCCCTGTCCAGAGCTTGTGATCAATACTTTGTCATTTCCTGAATCACCAGCAATGCATTTCCTGTCAGCCTCCTTATGGAAAATATTCTATTGTTTTCATCGATGACTAAGCAATGATTGACATGTCATCGTGGGGGGTGAGACGCGCCTGAGATGCCCAAAACAAAGCTTTTCATCATTCTCAAACAGAGACTTCGCCATCTTGGCTTTGGCAAATAATTTCGAAGTGTTCTATGTTGTTTTCTCCTACATATATGAGCGCGGTGATGGTCAAAAACTAACAGAGAACATCAACGGTTGAACCAGCTTGGAATTTTCCTTACAGGGAATAGGTAAGTGCTGGATAACATGCAAAATTTTTGCGTCAAAGTTGTCCTTGTGCCGAGCTGTTTCTTGCTTCCCTCAACGGCTTCCTTTTGAATGAAACTGCCTTGTCAGTTGGCTTGCTCGATGTAAATTAAATGTTTACTGGTTTTAGGCACACCTTGGCTATTTACGTGTGTATTGTAGGAACCTTTTAAAAGTATTTTAATTAATATCCGAAAAAACAGGATTGATGCGTTTGTTGGGCTGAACTCGTGCTTGCGAAGAATTGTCGTTGGTGGGAGTCCTAAAACCACCGTCTGCCCTTTTCAAATCGGGAAGAAGTCAATTGCTTATTACAGTCGAAATCCTCGTCACGCTATTAGGTTTTTGCTAGATTTAGTTATAATTTAAAGGCAACTAGCTGTTCTTAATCTTGAAAGGTGCTGGATATTGAAGGAAATGCGATGTTGTCATGCGTTGCTTTTATGATATTGTTGGCCTGTAGGCCAATCAATATACAAAACAGGATAGGCGTGGACGATGGAATTCTTTGTCCATGTGTAATTCAAGGGAATGT
>JAACYV020089783.1:0-11139 GCA_009936425.2 Chrysaora fuscescens
AAAATTGTAAGAAAACTGGCTAGAATTATAATGCCCCGTGAAACGCCTGGGTTAATCTGCTGCCTATCGCTCGTAAACCTGAATCTGCGTTTCTCTCTCTTAAGCCTGAATCTGCGTTCCTCACTCCTAAACCTGAATCTGCGTTACTCTCTCCTAAACCTGAATCTGCGTTCCTCTCTCCTAAACCTGAATCTGCGTTCCTCTCTCCTAAACCTGAATCTGCGTCCCTCTCTCTTAAACCTGAATCGGCCTCCCTCTCTCTTAAACCTGAATCTGCGTCCCTCTCTCTTAAACCTGAATCTGCGTCCCTCTCTCTTAAATCTGAATCTGCGTCCCTGTTATAATTTAACGTGCCATATCTGCTGCAGAAGAGCTTTAACTTTTGCAAGTGCTGCACTAAATTCTCATTTGAATCATGGGGCAATTGGCATCAAGGAAATTGCGCCCTTCCTCGCTACGGACACACTCTTCTCACGAATGCAATCTTCCTCTCATTTCAAACATGTCATTTGTTTTTCCCTTAGATCTGGATAACTCTCTACCATCTTCTCATGAACCAGGAAGCACAGAGGAAATACGAATTCACCAATAACCGAAAAAATACAATACTTAAGGTAAAGTTGGGGAGGGAGGAGGGGGGGGGGGATAACCATCGTTCTTGTCTTCTTTGAGTAGAAGTGATCGATATTTATGATTCAAAATTCTCTACTCAATTGATGTTCGATAGTTTTGACTGGAATATCAACAACGGTCTATCATCTCTATACTCTTGAATAAGCGTAGCTGTCGTAAGTGTAATATAATTCTATAAATAAACGTAATTTGCTTTTGAAATATGTTTAAAAATAATTTAATTCTTGCTTTTTTTCATTTTTCTGACATGTTAATAATTTCATCACAGGTTATTTGACAAGTAACATTTTGACATTCGCAATCTTGTTATTTCCTATGAATTTCCTTTTAAGTGTGTGTCTAATCAAACCGCCAAAAAGAAATTCCTAAGTTTTCATGAATCCTAGAAATTGTCTTATATGACATAGATTAAACTGTTCTAATTTGCTTAACTTTTTAACGGTCCCAGTCCTGGTTTCTACGTGGGTTTTATCACATGGTCATAAATGCTGCACCTTGATTAGCTATTCAAAATTGTAAACAAAGGCGTTGATGAATGAAATGCCAAATTTACCTACGTTGCTATAAAACCTGCCATCCTTCTAAAAGCTTTTTAATGTTGTTTCCAGCTAAGAAAGTACTTAAACGAGGCACTGTTAGATCAAATTCCTTATTTGGCTGACATGCAGAGGTACTTAGAAGAACTTTCAATCATGGAAGCACCGATCGCAAAGAAGGAACTTATAATCGAGCAAGTTTGTGATGCACTTTTCGTTTTCTATCAACTTTAATCAATCATGGGCTAATCTAAGTCCTCTATACTCTAGTCCTTCTTCTCAATGTAACCACACCACGTGCTTTCTTGTTGCCTTGAAAAACAGAAAGCTGGCAATTTCTCATTATATAGATTATTTGACCAGCCATCACTGCAGCTCGTTCTAATTTGTAACTCGTTTTTTTTCAAGGTGCCGGAAATCCGCGATGCATTGGAGAAACAACACAAAGGAAAGTGGAAAGAAATTGCTGATTTCCAGATAAAGGAGTATTTCTCGCCTTCTCAGCTGCAAATGAAAGATCAAGCTTTGAAGTAAGTTTGTTGTGTTTGTTCAGCGTTTCATCGTTGTTGAAATCCCCCACGTCCTATGACAACAACTATGCCAAAGCCCGTGCAACCATAATTAATGAGTTTGATTTACAATTTTTTCACTCCAGTTTTCGTAACAAAATTCGTTAGAACTGAATATAACTATGACCGAATGAAGATAATAGGCCTAGACTAGTTATAAGTACCAACCTAGAGTCACGTCCTGTTTACGAAAGGGGGAACCCTACATCAGGCTGAGTATTACACCAGTTGTAGGTATTATTACCTTAATATAAGAACAAGAAAAAGCCAAGAAGATGCTTGCGATGAAGAACGATAGAGACACCACAACCCATAAAAAACGACAGAAATTTGTAGAAATTGATATTTAAACAAATATTTCGTCCTGCCACCTGGGGCTTTTACATGGTTTACAACTCAAAAGGTTAACGAAAAAATTGAAGTTGAAGTATTTACACAGATTTGAGTAGTGAGATGGGATATGATTGGTTAAAGTGAGAGTGAGGTGTGACAAGTGGGTTTTTTTCTTGGAGAATCTATGGCTATATATCTACGCCCCTGCACTATTCCTGTAAGCAATTGATTATGACGGGCTCACTCTTAAAACACTATTTTGAAGAATTTTTTGGTCTCGGTAGTTACAGTGATAAAGTGTAGGCCCATTTGGACCAGATCGTAGCTGTCTTAGTTGGCAAATTTCAGACAGTTATCCCACGAGTCGTTGTAGCGGGGTATCAGTTGAGGTGGAGGAGTGCAGCTAGGACTCATGTAATACCTCTAGGTATCGTTTTTGTTCGTTATCATATCAGAGATAGCAGGCCACTAAAGCTGGTGTGGGCCTAACGTAAACTGATTTAATCATGAATATACTCGCACATCCTCTACAGTGTCTGATACAGTATTAGCCAATTAAATGACAAGTAATTCCATTGCCCATTGTGACGTACGCAACCATGCGCCATCAAATACTGAAAAGATGCCAATAATTCAATTTTTTAGCTAAATCTGCCTTGCCCTTAAGAAACTGAGGTGGGTCGATAATCCATTTATCAGAATACACAAATTAAATTAGAAGCAAAATGTTAATATTGTTAAAACGTATTTAACATAGCGTAACAGTGTTTAGCTCACAACAGCTTAACTCTAGATCAACACTCCGTGGATTTCACAACAAGCGTAACTTTACATCAAAGACTTCCTCTATAAACTGCGTCATTATTATGATCGTATAAAACAGAATGCTGGAGCTCGGGTGAAGGAAAATCCGGTTTAAAATATCTTACTTTTCGGACCAAACTCAAAGCCAAATATTAGAGCATATGTTTAGAACCGAACGTCAGGCAATATTAATTAGCACCAAGCTTTGAAATTCTAGAATTGAGATTTGGAACCCGAATTTCTGAGCTAACAAGGGGCTGAAATTTAGGACTGAGACCTGCCGTATCTTTTGGACATGTTGACGGATTTAATAAGAACCAAAGTTTTGCCAATCTACAGAACCGAAAATTTGTTGTATTCCACTTTATACATATATAAATATCCCTGTATCGTAAGCTCTGTAAAAAAAGCTTGTTTAGGTTTCAGAGGGGGCTAGAGAAGAAAGGGGGGCACGGGGGGCACTTGTTAGGGAGAGGGGCTCAATAAGTGAAATGGCAATTATAATATTAGTGTTCGGAAAAGACGGTATTGTACCTAAATAGATGTATGCTAAAAACCGCTGTCCTCTGCTAGAACACAGTATACACAAAAAAACATTACTGCAACGTTCTAAATACCTTATGAGCGATAACTATAGGTACGACAATCAAAATAAGACCCCAGAACAATAAAACATCGACAGAGAAGTAGATGTAGAAGGGTAAATCAGCACCAATGGGCCTGAGATGAGTCATGTCTCCTTTCTCTTCCAAAACAGCTTCGATCCAATATGCTGCTTTTTCCGCCGCACTCTCTTTCGATCTACGAAGTCTTCTTGATACTTTAATTACATTATTTTTAGACGTTTCATCTCTAATCACATCTTGAATTGTCTTGTGCAGGCTTTGTCTAGTTAAATCTTCCAGTGTTAGTGCTTTACCAAGGTTCCTGCCAACCACTCTTCCGGCATTGTCGAATTGCTCGCCAAACAAAGGCAGGCATATGACTTGGGTCGTGTGAAAAAGTGCCTCATACAAACTGTTTATTCCACAGTGCGTTATCAAAACTATCGTCTTCTTTTGCTGGAGTAGTTCTTGCTGCGGCAGCCAGTCGAACACATGTATATTCTCTCCGATTTTCAAACGATTCCCTTGCAATTGCGGGGATGACCGCGTATTGCATTTTAAATGGTTTTTCTCTGCCGAGTGTTCGATTCCGGACTGATTTCTTTCCTTGAAACTATCGCCACAATAACAATTCGAGTCAAACGAGTACGTTGCATTTGAATCCTGTCTTAGAATCCCTTTTAGTTTCGATATATTGTACCTCCATATGATAGTGTATCGTAGCTTTGAGAGAGAATTAAGTATAACTGTTACATGTTTCGGGTGCAAAGCACTTGTTATTCCAAATGACACAACAATAACGCCTTGTTCTGAGTTCTGTATTATCTCTTCAAACTGTCGTGGCAGTGGTGACTTGCTGTCAAATGTTGTCAAAGGACCAATCATTTTCACATTGGGTGACTCCGGCCGTGGAAATTCAAGCGAATAATCCATGGGTATCAAAACCATTGAAGTTTCCTTCCATAGATTTAAAAAGTTCTTGGTGGAATATCTGTCAGTCAATGGTTGTAGAATTGGCACTGTGATGTATTCTCTCAATATCTTGCTCATGACATTTGCGAAGAGATTAAAGCTTCTTTGTAAAAAGTTCATCCTTTGCGTAAAGCCTATCTTTTCGAACAGTGAAGTTGCTACAAAAGTGTGAACATAAGACGGATTTTCCATATTTCCCAGCACATCTGCCATGCATCCAGGTAGGTGACCGAACGGAGAGATGAAAACCAGTGGTAACTTGTAGTGACTGGCAAAAATTGGTGCCACAAGAAACGCAGTGTCAGATATGACTAAATCTGCGTCCATTGCTTGTTTGGCAGTTGCTTGGTCATCCATCAATGCCATTCCATATTCATTAAGCAAAGAAACATACTCTACGAGCCAATCAATGCCAAACCCAGATGCCGTTTCTAGTCTGTTCTCAGCAATGCTGACAAATGTATTGCTAGCTAGTTTTGGCACATGATACGTCGTTGTATTCAAAATAGTCTTACCTCTGTAATGCTCGGTTGATGGCATTATTACGTTTACTTCGTGTCCTCTTTTTAAAAGCTCCATCCCGATTTTCTCTAATAAACTGTAATGACTTGGCCATGGAAACGGCAATAGTAGAATTCTCTCACTTGATGCCATCGTTAGAATTGCCAGAATAGGCAGCCAGTTGCGTATGCTTGTACATGGTACACGCGATAGCTTTCCACGATGCATTTCTCATTAACCTCCAATGAAAAATGTTTCCACTTTCTATTTTAGATATCTTGTGCCGTTTGAATGAATTATCTGTGTAAAGTGCTTTTATCGAAAGAAAACGTTGATGTTCTGACCCATATTGTTCGTGATACAATGGGTTATGGGTTTTCGAGAATTGAATGGACTCTGTCATGGCGTAGTTTAGCAACTCTCGTTCTTTGCAGTGATCGTGGTCGGCGAAGATATTCTGTCAATCAGAAGCACTCACATTTCCTTTGTTTTGGGTTCACACAGGGAGTAAGGACCTGGTGGGTAACTCACCCACGTACCGTGACAATAAGAGGCCCGTTTTATTGATTTAAGACTTTCACAGAAATTACAACTACAGGGCAGTGACTATCGGCTCTGGTTTGTTGCATTTTAATAAATTCACAAATGCTTTTGGTGGCTTAATATAGCTGGAGAGACTATTTTGTAAGCTGTCCTAGGAAACGTCCTTCAATTACCATGTTTCTCCTTGTGTATTTACAATGTTTTGAATGCTACTGAGGATGGAAAATATATTTTAAAGTGACGCAGTTTCATGCCATTTCATTTCATACTTCGTTGAGAATGCCTCGTGAACTCTCCCCACGTTCCTTTTTGATCATCAATATTTGGAACCAAAATTATAAATGCATCTTTAAAGGTTAACAGGCCCGAAACAATTTTAAATTGAAGAGTATATTTTCTCGAACCCCCCTTCTTCCCCCTCCCCCTAGAAACCATTACCTTACCAAATACTGTAATATAGCCACGATGCTACTGAAATTTGTAGCATGCAAAATTGAATTTAATATTAGCTTCTTTTTGCGAAGAATATGTAAAGCGGAATCTGTTTTGAATTTCGCGTGGGTACAATATTTTCTTTCGGATAATGTTTCCTTTATCACCCACTTATGTGTACGGACACTTTGTGGATGCGTATTGTTTGCAGAAGCACCTTTGCACTTCTGGTTGGCTGATAATTACCTTCACTGTTCCTCCCATCAACTTGTGAATGCAAAGATCAAGCGGACATAGATCGTGTGACTGGTGTATGATAGACACTACTTTTAGCCATTGAAAGGAAGTGCCCTCTGCGTTCAGTGCCCTTTGATAAAATCGAATCTTTCAAGCATCTAAATATTACATTTACAATATCAAGCAAGCAAGAGCGCAGGATGATTTTGTATTTCATTCACCAATTCGTTTTGTTTACATTTTGAATAGCCAATCGACGTGCAACGTTTTTGACCACGTGATAAAACCCATGTAGCTTGATGTAAAAATGTAAAAAGGTCACAGCTAGGTCAAATAAAAATATTTTCTATTTTGCAAAATTTGAAATGTTCCCCCTCCTTTGCTAACCATCTCTTATCACTATGCACAACCGCACTAGACTAAATTATTAGCTTCATCTACTCTTGCCAAAATGGTCCACAACAGTGGGAGTTGCAAGAATTTGTAGTTTCATATTGTAGCTAATTTTAAACTTTCATTTGTTTCATCCCAAATAAATTCGACATCAGGTGTCTGTATCAAGTTTTGTATGGAGTAGGTCATACTTTGTAATTCTTAGCTATCGCTGTGGCTGGAATGTTTCTATTTTCAGGAACTCGTTTTTCATCAAAAACTCATATAATAGTTGCTTCGGGGCTCTAGCTGTTTCCCGCGGAGTTGTTTTCTTATTTATTTGTTTTTTTTTAGTGACTTTGTGATGTGAGAGCTTTGTCACAGAGGTCTTTGTGTATTCCTCAGAGACGGCAATCATTTATTTTGTTGTCACAATTATGACGTCATAACCATGGCCCATGCTTGATTTCGGCTCCAAACCCTATTTAACCCCCTCCCCTCTTTTAACAGGGCATGCCAAATGTGTGATGCTGCTCTTTATACGGTTTTCTGCGTTACAGTTCTTTTGCTATCGTCCATTATGTTACTTCTCTTCCCTTGACAATTTTTGTTGGTTCCGAATTGATTTCGGGTAGCAAATTCCACATTAAAAATATTATTGCTTTTCGAACACAAGTTCACACGGAATTCACGTCAGCTACACGAGTTAAAATGCAGAGTAGGGATGAGATGGATCCGGATGGATCCGGTATCGTGTAACTGGCGAACCTGAGAAATTGTTCCTGTTAGAACTTTGGGTGATTCGAGTTGCTTTGCAACATCCCAACAGGCTAACTGAAGACATAATAAAAAATAATAATAATATAAATATTTATGCAGGTAAAACCTTTTCAATACCAAAGGAATTGTTATCAATAAGGGTCCTGTTACAAACTAAAGTATTTACATCGTTAAAAGTGAAAGAATTGCGTGTTATGTTAAGTACAATATTATTTATCTAATCCTAAATCTTGAAGCGTAAAAGAAAGAGCGAAAATCGTTCAAAAAGGTCTCTGATACGGGCTAGTAGTTCAAGAAATGTTCCTTCAAGTGATGCTTGAACAGGACTATTGATAATTTGATAATTCGTATGTCAATTGGGACTTCATTGTAGCAAGAATGACCTCAAAACCTCAATGACTTTCTTGCAGCCTCCGTTCTGATCTTTAAAAGGCGCAGTGTTGGTGAATTTCTTCTTGTGTTATACTTTTGATCTACTTTTTCGATACATGACGCTAGATTTGGGATGGCAGTTCCTTGCAAGCATCTGAAAATCTATATTGGTGCCTTGAATTTATTTTGATTTAATATTGTCATGAGCCCACTCTCTTTGCAACTCTTTGGCTGAATGTCAATGATCTTAATTGCGCTCCTTTGTAATTGTTCAAATCTATTCCCC
Source organism: Chrysaora fuscescens (assembly GCA_009936425.2). Taxonomy (NCBI): domain Eukaryota; kingdom Metazoa; phylum Cnidaria; class Scyphozoa; order Semaeostomeae; family Pelagiidae; genus Chrysaora; species Chrysaora fuscescens. The sequence goes on from JAACYV020089783.1 coordinate 7,976, forward strand.
ATCGTGTCATAGACTTTGAGAACAGGAGTAGAACAATATATTTTTTTAGGAAAAACATTGGCTTTGTAGACTGATTCAGATGAAAAATTTACAGTGAATGCCTCATGACTATGACTATAAAAGAAAAGAAAGGAAAAGAGTCATGGTTGGATCGTCAAAAATGTTGATAAAATTCTTAAAATCAAATTACATATTGTATCGAAACAATACTACAGCTTGCGTATGAACCATCCCGTTTTGCATGAATTATTTCGATACTATCGATTCACATGGCTAGGTTAAATGTTAAATGATACAAGCAAATATAACATTGAATAAATTGATAAGATGCACGAGGGAAGTGTGCTGCGTGCTCCTTTTAATTCACTTTGCAGTTCGCTGCCTCTTCTGGCAATGTTAACGATGGCATCAAGTGAGAGAATTCTCCTATTGCCATTTCCATGGCCAAGCCATTATTATTCACTGGAGAAAATCGGCCTAGAGCTTTTAAAAAGAGGACACGAAGTCAACGTAATAATGCCATCAACCGAGCATTACAGAGGTAAGACTATTCTGAATACAACGACGTATCATGTGCCAAAACTAGCTAGCAATACATTTGTCAGCATTGCTGAGAACAGACTAGAAACGGCATCTGGGTTTGGCATTGATTGGCTCGTAGAGTATGTTTCTTTGCTTAATGAATATGGAATGGCATTGATGGATGACCAAGCAACTGCCAAACAAGCAATGGACGCAGATTTAGTCATATCTGACACTGCGTTTCTTGTGGCACCAATTTTTGCCAGTCACTACAAGTTACCACTGGTTTTCATCTCTCCGTTTGGTCACCTACCTGGTTGGTTGGCAGATGTGCTGGGAAACATTGAAAATCCGTCTTATGTTCACACATTTGTAGCAACGTCACTGCCAGAAATGGTGGGCTTCTCGCAAAGAATGAGCTTTTTGGAAAGAAGTTTTAATCTCTTCGCAAATTTCATGACCAAAGTATTGAGACAGTTTATCACTATTCGAACTCTGCGCCCATTGACTGAAAAATATGCAACCAAGACATTTTTGAACTTGGTAAGGGATGTTTCGTTTGTTTTGATACCAATGGACTACTCTCTCGAGTACCCGAGACCTGATTCACCTCATGTCAAAATGATTGGTCCTCTCACGACGTTTGACAGCAAGTCGCCATTGCCAAGGCAGTTTAAGGAAATCATACAGAACTCAGAACAAGGCGTAATTGTTGTGTCATTTGGAACAACAGGTGCTTTGCGCGAAAAATACGTATCTCTTTTTCTTGATGCACTCTCAAAGACACAGTATACGGTTATCTGGCGGTACGGCATAACAAAACTAAAAGAACTTTTAAGAAAAGATCCCACGAAGAGTTGGAAAGTGTATTCTGCTAGCCTAGATCGAGTTTGTCCTTCGCAGAAACTTGTGCCATGTAATCAGTCGAGATTAGGTGGTCCATTGCACAAATGCCAATCACAGTGTTGCATAAAATCCCCCACAGTAGTGGAAGAAAGTCATTTGAAAATCGGAAATAATTTACATGTGTTTGACTGGCTGCCACAGCAGCAATTACTGCACCAAGAAAAGACCGTATTGTTGATGACACACTGTGGAACTAACAGTGTGTATGAAGCTCTTTTTCACAAAACCCAAGTCCTTTGTTTGCCATTGTTTGGTGACCATTACGATAACTCAGGCCATGTAGTTAGCAGAAACCTTGGGAAAGCAATAACGCTTGAGAATTTAACAAGGCAAAACTTGCAGAAGACAATTCAAGATGCGATTAAAGATGAAACGTCTAAAAAAAACGTAATTAAAGCATCAAAAAGACTTAGAAGATCGAAAGAAAGTGCAGCAGAAAAAGCTGCGTTTTGGATCGAAGCTGTTTTGGAAGAGGAAGGCGACATGAGCTATCTTAGGCCCATTGGTGCTGATTTACCCTTCTACATCTACTTCTCTATCGATGTTATATTGTTCTGGGGTCTTATTTTGATATTTGTACCTATAGTTATTGCAATTAAGTTGTGTAGAAGAAATAGATAATGCTACAGAACATATTATGTATGCTCTTAGAGATGGGGAAAGCTTTGCAAATATGCATACATTGTGACATTATTCTAGCATTGCACTTGTCCTGACACTGCACTTGTTCTAAAAATTCACTTCTCCTAACACTGCACTTGTTCTGACATTCCACTTGTCCTGACACTGATTTGTTCGGACACTGCACTTGTCCAGACATTGTACTTGTTCCAACATTGCACTTCTCCTAACACTGCACTTGTTCTAACATTGCACTTCTCCTAACACTGCACTTGTTCTGACATTGCACTTGTCCTGACACTGCACTTGTTCGGACACTGCACTTGTCCAGACATTGTACTTGTTCCAACATTGCACTTCTCCTAACACTGCACTTGTTCTAACATTGCACTTCTCCTAACACTGCACTTGTTCTGACATTGCACTTGTCCTGACACTGCACTTGTTCGGACACTGCACTTGTCCAGACATTGTACTTGTTCCAACATTGCACTTCTCCTAACACTGCACTTGCTCTGACATTGCACTTGTTCTAACATTGCACTACCCCTGACACTGCACTTTTTCTGGGACTGTCTGAAGCAGACGCTCCATAGTAGTTCCAGATTGTCTAGTTGAGCACTGGGACAGCTATTCTGGTGTTTTCAATAATCGGTGTTTCAGTGTTTTCCCTGACACCTGGTAGAGTACCACTAGCTCCTTACTTTCTGATTTGTGGCTACTTTTTCTGATTTGTGGCAAGCCACTCAGGGGATATTTCACTAAGACAAACTCTGTGCTGGTCGTCGTTGCCAGAGGGTGGTCACTTCCAGAGGGTGCTCACTGCCACAGGGTGGTCACTGTCTGAGGGTTGTTTATGTTCGGAGTGTTTGTTTACGTCCCGTCTGCATGAGATAGGGCGGCCATTTTATGTGGTCGTCTTAGCCAGGGAAAGCCAGGATTTCTGTCACATTTTCTGGCTTAAAATGGATAATTTATAGAATTTACCATTAACTTGCAACTTAGCAAGAACTGAACTGAAGACCGCATCAACAGCAACAGCATCAAAGAGCACATCATCAAAGAAAACAGTATCGTGTATATTAGTACGGTATCGAGAACCCTACACTTCCATC
>JAACYV020090005.1:0-27366 GCA_009936425.2 Chrysaora fuscescens
CTACTAAAAGGTGGCCAAAAGAGGTCCAAAAATAAGCAACTTTTTGAAGTAGGCCCGAGCGTAGTTGCTTATAAAAATAATTGCGTGTAGCGGAATCTGTATATTGGGTGTGAATTTTTAGCGCGTTTGCATAATTTTGTAGCTTTAAATGGGGTGGAATACTGCATTCATGATCTTGTAATTCTTGAGGAGGGTTTTCTTCTAGATGTTATTTTGTTATGTGTAGCTAGCTAATCTCTATTTACAATATACTTTTATAATATTTTCTGTGAATCTTATCAAAGACTTTTGACCGGTCCATCAATAGAATGTGGAGATCTACTTTCTGAGCTAGCATTTTGTAGGTATATACATATAAGTTCTGCACTTTACCGATTTTGTTGGTATGCTGCCTGTGAATGTGGAATGTGTTGCCCTTTTTTTGGCTTGTTTGATTTATCTTTATTTTAGCCAGGATTTTTCCGGACCTTGCAGGTGCTACAGGCATCTCAGCATCGATAATCATTTGCAAAGAAATACCTATATTCTATAGTTGTGTTTGCATTACAGCAAATAAAATGAAAAATCTTGGAAATTGCCTTATTTATAAATGGTTTTACACTCAAGCAAAAGTGATTTTTTCCACGCAGTAAAAAAAAACATTGTAAATGTTAAATCATTTTGTAGAGCTAGTCTCTTTTTGATGATGAAATCGTTTGAAACAGCATGAAGAAATATATGGTAGGCAAAACAGAACAGGACATCCAATTATGCAATGAAAAATCACGCAACTGACAACTCAGTTGCGTGATTTTAAGGTGTGCTAAGCTTAGAGACCCAAGTATGTGCAATGTTGAATGTACTTTTGTATAAATACGTTTTGCAGTAGTTGGGAATTTTACCTATGTGTTATTTCCCACCCTCCTCTCCCTATTTTGGGAGCTTTTCTGCCGTCCATATTTTTTCTTCTGCTTTCTTTTCTTCCCCCTTCTCAGTCGCCTGTCTCTTCGGCGTATTGACAGGTGTTTAAGCTTTCGTGGGGCGGGGAAATCCAGTGTGTTGGTTTCCCTGTCCAAATCACCGTCCTTAACTCTATCAATTTCTCAGGCAAATTGATGGGCTGGAACATCGTATAGCCCAAACACATTTTCCTGAAGGTGAGTCGAGCCTAAAGAAGGGATTAACTAATTATTGTATTAATTAATGACTGTATGACAACGTGGATCAGTTCAGTTGTCGTTGAGAATCACGATCATGAGTGTGACTTACGAACTTAGAAGAACGAATTTATCTTGTAAATTCAGTTATTATCATTATATTTATTATCATTATTTTATAGTTATTATCATTATCAGTTATTATGTTATTATCATTATATTTGATACAAAAGTTGATCTGTCTGTTGACCCCTTCTACTAAACAACAAGGTGAGGCCTGACAGATAATCAGTGAATCATAATCTGGTGAAGATAATCAGAGAATCAAAATACAGCGAATAGAACGAAATTGCAGCGGAAGAAAGACAGGGAGAGAAAGATCTACAGTTGGAGAGGTTTAAGATTTTATGAAGAGGTAATCGTTCAACCACTACTAGATGTCAACGGAGGCGTTGAGAATCAAAGAAGACCACGAAGGATGAGAACCCTTATCTGCGGTCGTTGCACGTATTGCTTCGAATTCGATCATCATAACTCTTTAAAAAAGTCTTCCTCGTCAACTTCTTTGGTACTTGTAGCAATGTTTTTGTACATGTTACTGGAATTAAACAGTGCTATTATACTGTGAGAAACACGAAAATCTTTGCAGCACTTTTCCAAAAAAGAATAAATGTAATCTTATTCTCAAACAGATTCCAGCATATTTGTGCTCAATCTGTTTCTTGGCCTTGTCTTTACGCAATTCACAAGGGAAAATATGCTCTCTACCACTGCATTGCTTATTGGTGTTGTGAGGCATTTCAAAGCATATTCAGCAAGCTCTTTGAAAGGGCACTGTCCAATATGTATTTGTACTCGGCAACACTTGACCAAACAGGAAAGCTTATGTTGGACAGCCTCTGAGTCTACATCCATCCAGTCATGTGAACTGTAAACCAAATTGCACAGCGATGTGGTTCTTGAAATCTCTGCGCAGGGCATCTTCGAGTAGGTTAGCCTATGTAATATTTAGAAAACTTTCTTCACAAACAATATGAGCAGATTCAATTTAACCATGTGTTTTCAAGAATGCTGAACATTGAGAAGTGACTACAGCGAAATAATAAACAACAGCCACAATGATATGCCCCCAGTGACGTCACAAGATCATGGCGATTGCTAATTTCAAGATCCAAGCCACTGAGTTAAAATTTATCAATTTATATCGTCTAGAGGATTTAAGCTGAAGTAGCCCATCTAAAAAAACCCGATCCTTTTCAAACGATTAGTATCTTATGAAGGAAAACCAATTACAACTACATCAAATTTCAATATCCGAGTATGTAACATTTTTCTGCACGAACCACATATTGAGATGATTTTCAATAGATCAGAATTGGTATCAGCTAAATAAAAGTTGTTATACTCACCTTGGACTGTGTTGAAAAATTACCAAATAGTGTCATTTTTGAAATCGATAAAATATTCAAAAAAAACAAAAGTAGTTCACAAATATCGACTGTCGCCCATGAGGGATTTTGAACTAGAACCTGAAAAATTCAACAATTTTCCAAACCCCACTGATCAACTTAAAAACATGTCACACAACTTTAGTGAACTGATAGCGATTCTCCTTATTTCGAATTAGATTAGAGTGGACATGACTATTCGAAATTATACAAGAGGTATTTGGAGAGCAAGAGTTTTGCAGGGCAGAATCCTAGACCTATTTACATTGTTAGTTATCGATCCAACACTTCATCAAACATACCATACCCTGCTCAAAAAACCAGTTGAGCAAGCAAGTTTCTGATACATGTTATATATTTGATTGGATTAAGGTTGCAGCTGCTAATTCTTACACTAAGACGGGATCCCTTGGACTGCCATAAAAGCTCAATCCAGTTTTACTAGAATTAATTTAATCAGCTGTTTTGATAAGAAAGAGGAAAATTTAGGGTTACATGACCAATCTTATTCCTAGTTGACATATCCTTATTGCTTAGTTAATGCTGTGATAGTACTCCGAAAGTAAACATCAATACAATCTAACTGTTCTGTTATCTTAACACCTAGCCAAGTTCCCTTTGGCTTAGCCAAAAAAATTATAGTTGAAATATTTAAACTTCATCAAGATTCTAAAATTCATCTACTGCAATGGATTAGCCTATCTTGTCAATCTTGCTGCCATTTTCATCACCTTTACTCAACTATAGGTGGCAGGTCCAATAAGCAGTAATGCAAAGTGAACAAATAAATATGCTTCCTTTCTCTACTTAATGTCAGCAAATATATAATAAATTAGAAATTGCATGTTGCTAGTTAATAAATGTTGAGCTTCCCAATGTTTGAGGGCCTAGATTTTGCAATTTTTAATTAAAGACTTGAAAAACTCAGATAAAATAAAGGAACAAATAATGAATAGACTCTAGTTTAGTGGTTACACCAAGCATATTTAACTTATTACTTTCACTTTGATATTCACTTTAAAGGGAAATATTTTGATGAAATGCTTCATTTGAACACAAAAAGATAGGCTAGAGTTAGTAAACACGTGCCATAAATGCTCTTTAACGCCAAAACTGAGCATCATCAAAGCATTTTTTTTCAAATAATTTGCTCTTTTTGGGCACAGCTTAGTCTGTGGAAGGGGTTTTCTGTATGGAGCTTTGGTGTAAGAATTAAATTCCAACTCACTAGTGAACAATATTTTAACTGAATTCCTGAGCCTCATCATCAGAGTCGAATTCACAGTTTTCATCTTTCACCCATTTTGCATCAGAATTCATAATCCATCCATCCTTTTTCATCTTCAAATAGTATCTTGAAATATTTTTCTGCCTTTCAACTTCTTCATTTGTTTGACTGGAGTGGGAGGACATATTGACATCACATTCTTTATTAATTGTTCTAGAGCAGCTTTCCTCCTGCAACAGAGAAGGCACCACTGTTCTTTGAAATAAACTGTCATACTTTTCATCTGTGTTTCTTTCACAGCTAACATGTTCCTGTGAAATATTTTGACACATTTCACTACTTGATTCAAAAGAACGTCCATTCTTATGGACATGGCTTTGCTGAAAAAAGGGAGTTCTTTTACCTACATTTTGCTTAAATTTTGATTCTTTTGCTTTTTTACTACACTCAGCATGGCTGCTATAGGCAGCATTTTCGGGCTGTTCTGAAACAAATTCTTTCCTTTTTAACAAGGGAAATTCTTCATGGCTTCCTTTTTTGCATCTTTTTCTGACGCAGCTCTTGTGAGCACCAGCAAGAGCTTTAGAAATTCTTGCCTTATCCCACTGTTCAAAATGACTTGTATGCCTTTTTCCGTTACGATGTATCTGTAACATAGTTATGGTGTCAAATACTGGCCACAAAGGGCAAATTTTGCAACAGTATTTACCACTTCTGTTAACAATGTACTCAGTTGATGATAAAGACTCTTCCAAAAGGTTAGAAATCCTTTTTGTTTGGCTCAGTTTATTGTCATTCGAGGTCTTGTCATCCACTAATTTAAAAGCCATGCTTCAGTGGATTGGATAGCGTCACACGCACCAGTTAATAGATAAAGGATTGATCTGCAAGCAGGGGGCCTAACTTAACCAGTACAATATTAGGCCCTAAGTGATAATGATGATATGCCAGGCCCTGAGCGACAACTAAATAGGCCTATTGTGTAAACAATATTTTCTTTCAAGGTCCAATTCCAACAGGTGCAATTTGTTTATTTTTTGATAGGCCTATTAGTTTTTCCACTCTGGTAAACCTAGCGCATTGAATTTTTCGAGTTGTTTGTTCGAAGCATTTTGCTGGAAGACTTGACTTAAAACATTGACCTTAAACAGTGCCGAAATGATTTGTTTATTAGATTTTAATGTTAATATATTATTACTATATTATTATATTATTACTATATATATATATATATTACTATATTATTACTATATAATTATATTATTACTATATATATATTGGGTAGTTTATATTGATAGAAGGGTGGCAAACAAATATTCCTCACATATCGTAACTAATCGAATATAGTATAGTTGATCTAATCGCCGTAAGGAATAAACAGAACAAAATCAGCCAATGGTTTACACCTATACAATAAAAATCCTTCCTTCTATTCTTGATTGTTGCAAAAACATCAATGGCTTTTTCGATGTCAGTTAATCTTTCACGTTCAATTGAAATCAGTGCCAAATTTGTGGTGCGTTGCTGTACCATGCGAGATCTTTGTTGAGTTTTTATTAGTTTCAATTTGGAGAAAGAGCGTTCTGCTCCTGCTTTTGTGACGGGAATGACCCGGAAGACTTGGTACAGCTTGTAGAGATTTGGGTATGACTTTGTGCAGCTTTGAAGTGTACAAGAACTTAAAGAGATGCTTTTGACATATTTGTGAAAGACCTCGCGTTTAACATCACCTGAGCCACCGGGGCCATATTCTTTCAATATCTTCTCTAGGCTAGCCTTATTTTTAGACGGAGATCTTTTCGACAAACTTTCTGGGGAAAGGCAATCAAATGCAGCCATTAGCTACGTCGCGGTTTTTTTCCAAATCGTTCATTGACCTGGTGCTCAATTATATCAAGAGACAAAAAGTAAACATCTTATTTAAAGCGTGGTGCTGGGTTTGTCGAGACTTCATCGCTCGATCTTTCATCAAACTGCCTTTTCTTTTTCCTGCATCTCTTCTCAGCAAACAACGTATGCACATCGGCCTTTTCTGCTATGTTTCTCACTTGTTGGATGAATTCTTCGAGCAAAGCCTAATCTCTCAGTGATTTAAGATTTCCGACACAGATGTCAACCAGCTGAAATTCTTTATGCAGATCGATGGCACTTCCTTGAAGGGTTTTAATTAGTAGGCTTGTTTGTTGCAGTATGACATCGAAGACAACTATCATCAGCACAAATTCAAACGTTTTGCTGTATGTGAGCAGTCCATTTGCCTTAGGAACAACATCAGTCCTTTTGCCTTAGGAACATTATCGAATTGGCAGCTGGAGGAAGGTTTGGACTTTTTCTGGACATAGCTCTGCAAACGGTCTATTACCAAGCATGTTTTGATACTCATATATGACAGACCAAAACTCTGCAGCATCATTTGGTATTCCATCTCTAAAAGAGGACTCTGATGCCCAGTTTATGAGCAACATTTTTCTATACTGGTCGTCGAGTGTGGACATGTCAGCTTCAATTAAGTGTTGCATAGGAAGCTGCAGCAGAGAAGTTCTTCCAACTTGGCTAAGCACTCTTGATGGATGAAGAAAGGCTAGAGGCTTAAAAACGTCTTTAGCTGCAGGAAGACGTTTCCCAACTTGATCTGCTGCTTCAAGTAACATTGAATGGCATGCATTGAACGCATTTACCCTTTCGACCTCAGCAACAATTGGTGACATGAAATTGAAATACAGCTTATTAACTGAATCTTGCAGCATATTAGAAATAAGACGGGCCTTAAAACGACTTTCTGCGTCACTCTCTTGTGCGGCTATGGAAAAATAGAGCAGATAGCTATAACTTTTCTGCGAAACCAACAATCGCGTTTGAGAAACTTTTTGGAACGGTATTGGTAATGCGGAGCTTTCTGCACTATTATTGATCGTTGCAAACAGCTGTTTGTAATCCTGACGTCTGATAACGCTTTTTGAGAACCATTTGGGAATCTCGCTCAACAGAAGCCCAATATGCGATGGGAGTTTCTCAAAGGCATGCTTTATACAAAGCGCTAGTGAATGACAAACCAATTCATCAAAACACAATTAGACGAGGCAGCTCTGACACATGACCACATAGAATCACGTTCTCCAACCATAACGGAGGCACCGTCAGTGACGGTCCGTCACTCGCAAAACCGATGCACTCATTTATCTCAAGACCTGCGTCATCCAAACACCTTTTCATTGCATCGAAGAGATCTTTTCCCGTTGCGTGGACTATGGAAATGAGCCCCAACATTGCTGTCATAATGATCTTTTCTGTCTCACTGTAATAGCGAACTGTTACGCAAAGGAACTTCTTGCAACTGATATCTGTTGATTCATCAACTAAAATGCAATACTTCTTTTCCGCTATATCACTGCATAGATCTTGATACAGTGCTGGAGAAATTACATCTTTAATCAAGCTACTGCACTTAGTGCGATGAAGTCTAATTTTTTCAAACTTGCTTCGAGTACCACGACGAACTACCAACTCACCGAGATGATCAATAGACGCTATCGCACAGTGGCAAGTTCCTGAAACAGCAAATTCAAGCTCAATTCGTTTCATTTCATTGTCGAATTTGGTCGGGGCATAAATTTTTCTAGTAGAGGAAACAGCGTTTGCAAGTTTCTTGTGATTTTCTCTATTTTCGTGTTGCTTAAGATGACTAAGCCTTGGGTTGACATTGACTTTACAAAATGTGCAATAAGCATTTTCAGATCCATCAATTGCTTTCTTTACCCATGGATGGTATTTTTGCCACTCCGGCTTGAATTTTTAGAAGTCATCGTATTTACCCTTCCATCTGTTACCTGCTGCTTGCTTACTTAAACTCATTTTCACAAAAATTAATGAAGATAAAATGGTAGATTTCTTATAGAATTCAATAAAAGAAACTTTTCCAAAACTAACTAACTAACTAAAAAGGCCTAAGTGAAAGTTTTATATACAAGGTTAAGATTCTAAAAATAAGATAACCAACGTAAATGTAAATTGATGGACGTAAAAAGGAAAAGGCTAGGCTGGGAAAAAGATGACTAACCTAACTTTCCTAAATGTAAAGCAGCTAAACAAAAGTACGGGAATTACCTAAACGCAATGTGATGCTGCGTGTTACGCAAGGGGATGTTGTTACCTAAGCGCCTGGATTATGTGCAATGAGGAAATAACAAATGAATGGGCTAACAACAACAACGGGATTTAACTTTAAAAACGGAATTTTTCAGAAAAGGTAAAAAAAGGCCAACAAATTAGATAAGGCCGATCGAATCCTTTTGTTCAAGGCCAAACGGCTACAAAAAGAGGCCAAAATCTTAAAGTTTTGCCTTTTACGGCCAAATTGGCAACCCTGATTAAAACTATAACATACGCAAATATATTACGAAGGTTTACATTAAATAACAAGACACACTACACGGAAATAGAGATGGAAATTAAGAGCTAACACAACAGGATTAAAACAACATGACAGAGACACTAATAAGTAGAAACTGTTAATACAAAGATAACAGACAAAACCCTACACATTACGACGAGCACACCACGCCATCAAACGTTTCTCTAGCCACATTTGCCAATGTATATGTTCCTTTGGCTAATGACCCAAGAAAACGTTGTTTTTATAAAATCAATTGGTAAATTTTGTAACAAATCTTTAAAATCAGCGATGAAACAAATCCTAATCTTTTATCCTTTAACTCATAACTTTTAACATAATAATTGTTATAATTCTGTTTCTGAAAGTTGTAGATTAAAACTTATTTTCATTAATATTTTCTATTAGTATGCATTAAATTTTGGTGTGTACATTGTTAGTAAATTTCTTAGTTTAATTGTAAAATTTTTGTTATTTTTAAGCAAATATATTGTAAGTTGGTTAAGGGCCATCTCGGCCTACATACCTGATTACAAAAATAAAAAATAATAATGGTCTGAAGAAAAGTGCAAGCTTGTTTTCTACATGGCCATCTTTTCAAGGAAGCGCTTTCACTTCGCCCATCCCTTTTTTTGGAACTTAACGTATTCTAATCTGTTTGTTCTGTTCAAGCAAATAAACAGCACAGAGAAAAAACATCATTTATTCTCCGTCCGACATTCTGTATTTATGAGCTTTAATTTTTATCTGCAACGCTCAGATTGGCAGAAAAGAAAAACTTATAATTTTTGATGACAGGTAAGATTAGTTAAACTTAGATATATTTAAGGATTTAAGGAAGTTGAGCACCTCCGAGGGATGCTCAACTCTCCTGAGCGGCTTCTTTCATCTGATCTTGACAAGGTTCTTTTGGAAAAGGACCAAAATTGACCATCTACACGACAGCGCAAGGTGAAAATTGGCTAATGGATCTAAAGAACTTAAGAGCGACTGTTTTAAGCTCTCGTGTAGATGGGCCCTTAGCTAAGGCTATTCACTTTAAGCTTGGCACTCACTAAGCGCTTAAGGGCGTTGAAGTGTGTTTGAAAAATTTCTTTGTCGCGTTAAAGTTAACGGCGGTCCCCTTAAGATAACGTGCATATCGAAAACTGTTGTCCTGCGCGTTCAATATCAGTAGGGCATAAACATCTTCTGCGTGGGAGACAAGCCGAGAGAACTACACATGTCTGATTTTCACTTGGCGTTTCTAGCATCAAGCACCTGCAAGCATTTCCTTTGCTTGTTTCCCAATATTTCCCCTTGTTGTGATCCTGCAGTGGGCTACTTGTTTCTGTCCTCCCTTGCTGGTTTTCTTTTTCTGCCCCTCTTGCTGTAAACTGCTTACAGATTGATCGATGAAGGCGTCTCTTTTTCATTTTGTGCTGTTTCAGCCTTTGTCGCACGTAGGTGCTCGATGGCCTTTACTGAGACAAATAGAGCATCTTTTATCACGCAAAGAACATTCTTTTTAATTTTCATTGCATCTTTGACGATCTCACATGAAGTTGCAAAATATTCCCTATTACTAGATGTAAGATGTATATAGTTTACGCTACGATTAAGGCTTCTTCATATAGTGCTGATTTCTTCCTGTAGCTATGCTGCTTTCGTCATGATGATGAGGATTATCATACTGTCATATTGATGTGAAATTTTAGCAGATCATAGATAAATCTGACTTGTCCTGTTTTACATGACACACCGTCAGTTGCAACTGTTCCTTCGTATGGGCTGTATTGATGTTTTTTATAAAGAGATTTCAAAATATCCAAGGTAGTTTTGTAGTTTCTCGTTGTTCGGAGAAGCTCCCTGATACACGTAATGTTTATCCCTCTACTAACGAGTTTAAGTTAGTAAACCTATCGATTGTCTTCGATGATTTATTCTTGGAAGCAGATGACTGAAAAGTTGCAGCAATAAATACGTTTGGGAAATGTTTTTAGGAATGCTACACAAAATATACAATACAATGGAAGGGTCTGGAAATGGCTTAATGATGACTGAGAAGAAATGAACCACTCAGTCATTGTTTCACTCAGGAATTAAAAAAATACTACATTAATTTGTATTTCACTTAGAAAATTTTAAGATATTCACTGAATAGTCTATTGCTACGCCACTGCTTTCGAAATTCTTTGCTCTTTATTCGATGCTCGTTTGGGTGTCTCCTATGTCTTTTACTTCTTTGCTGCCAATCTTGCTGTTATCTCTGATGTGTTATTTTATTAAAAAGTCAGAGCTCCATCACACACAAAATTTGCCTATGTGTATGCCTATTATATGATCGATAAAAATGGTCCGTCTAAATATTGGCCTCAGTAGTCTATGCAAAATTGCAAATGGTCGTTCAAGGGTCCAGCAATTGACATCTAGTTGCTATAAGGTGATGCTGGGGATATCTGACGTCGGGAGTATTCGAACACTTTAGCTGAATTCACAAAAAATTAACGAAGTTATTCAAGGAAACTAGCCTCTTCATTGTTTTTTTTTATATTGTGTTCAATGACCAGCATGGTTGGTATAATAATTGGCCAACTCGAAAATAAATTTTACACAGTTTAGTAAACAATTAAAAAATTTAATAAGTGAGCCGCAAAAAGATGGTCTGTACTGTGAGACAGTGCCACTTAGAATTTGTTCTCTGCTGCTGAAAATGACTAAATATAATGCTGAGAGGATAAATTCAAAATTATAAATATTTTCTCTGGAAGATTTTGCGGCTAAAAGTTTATAAACTAGGCCTGAGTGGACAAACGAGCACATAAGCATGAACTATAAATCGTTTAAAAAGAAATTCTATTTCAGCATTTCAAGAAAGAGGTAAGGGATGGGGGGATAATAGGAAAGCAGAAAATTTCATTTATCATTAACAGTTTGTCGAAGGTATGTCACCCGATTACACCCTATACCATCAAATACTAAACATAAAATCAATGTTTCAATGCAAAAGGCTTCTTGTCTGCTAGGCCATCGAACAAAGGTTGTTTCCTTCATAATTTTAGACCCTCAGCTAACGGGAACGATTAGAGTCAAAGAAAAAAAAAGAAACAAAGCTAGGACAATACAGTAAAACTTGCAATCTAGTTGATTTTTACTTTTAAGCACTTTTTCACATTTTTGTAACTTTTTTCGTAACTGCCCGGTGTCCCAAATTTCTCAAAGGTAACCTTATAAATAACCAAGCTTGTGAAATATAGAAATGCTAATTAGTCAGTCAGTTAGTGAGTCCATCAATAAATTTTCTCATGAATCAGCAGTTTTTTTTGGCTTGAAATTAATGACGACTTTCAAAATGTTCGCAAACAGGTGGAAGAGTTGCTAATTAAAGAAGAAAAAAAAATTTACGCTTCATAATCTTTATGTTTCTCGTTCCATCATTCAAAATAAACTGCGAAAACTGTAGCAACAACAAACATGGTCTGATTCACCATTTCCGATTGAAACCAGGTGTCTCTCCTTGCATCCCATAAATATCGACTTGAAATTTTTACACCTTGATTCATATTTTGCCCTATTGAAACATTACAAACATACTTATATCTAGGAAGTCCAAAGTTCTTCATTTCTTCGTTGATGATTTGACTTACTTTCTTGCACAGTATTCCTGCCTTTAACGGTTCATATTTTGCGTCCGAGAAATTTTCCATCAGGATTTCATCTACTGTCTCTTTGGCTTTTTTCACATCAAATCGTAGGTCTGGTTCCATTTTGTAGGTGTTTTCATAGATCTCTGTTTGTGGTTTTGGAGGAAGAAAACTTAATCTCTGGTCTAGCTGACAAGACATAAAACTTTGACCAACATCCTGGGGTCGGTGTTCCACGCTGAAAATGCTGCTTCTTCTTGGTCTTGCATGATATTGAGGATCGTGATCCATTTTTGCCTGAACTTAATTACGATAGGCTACTCAAGTTGAAGTATTTTTTGAAATAATTGTCCAGGTAAATTGTGAAAAGATTGTAAATGTGAAAAGATTTAATGTGAAATGCCGTTGACTGCTGACGTGATAATCGCAATTTCGATTTCGCGCCAATGCTGCCAAATATGGTTTTAGATCGTCTTTGTTTATAAATCAAGAAGAATATAAGATATTGCTCGAGTCTGACAAGTTTTGAAATTGAATTTGGTAAAACTTTACAAAACAGCTATTCAATTTCTCCATATAAGCGATATCCGATGATATTTTTCATTTTTGGTCAGGAAGACATTATATGTCTCAAAGCTTAATTAATCTCACCCCATGAGCTTCAATAAAATTAAGATACTATATAGCAAGTTAAATTATTTTTAAAACCATTCTTTGATTTCAGCTGAATTTTTTTGGGGATACCTATTTATGTAAGTTCAAAAACCACCCGTTTTCCATCATTTGAACTTTGAGAGAGATATCTATTGACCTGATTCATACTAGTACCAAGTATTTGGTGAGCAGCTCTACCACCCGCTGCTATGACAGAAGATTCACGTGCAGGGGCGGACTGGCACTTTTTTGCAAGGGTGGATTCCTGTGGATTCCTGGTCTAAAAAGGGCCCACAAGGTGTGGCACATGTCTGAAAAGGGTGTGGTCGTTCAACAAATGTAATGAAAAAAATTTGAACAGTAGAAACAAAATTGACATATCTCGTCTTGCTTATTGAAAGTAGGACTTATCAGTGCATATGTAAACTTTAAATGTCCAAAACACTCGAGTCATGCTTACATCGATTGTAAACAGCAATAATCTGAATGTTTAAGTAACTGAACAAAGTATACATGGAATGATGAATATAATATATGTAACGTTTTCAAAATGTATACAAATAACCTAATAACGTTAGTCGGTTAATTAAAGTTAAACAAGCAACAACGTTTTAAGCTGTTTTGAACTGTTTGCAAATCTATTTATGATGTTTTCATGATTAACAGGAAAGTTCTTTTCCTTTGTTGACATTATCAGGAGAGACTCCGAGTGAGGCTGGCTTAAAGTTGAGCGTAGTCTATTTTTTACAATGGTCAGTTTACTAAAAAGTCTCTCACATGAAACTTGCGTGCAACTTAATGTCATGTCACACCTGCAGGCCATATATATGTTAGAGAAAAACGGAAACATGCAAGTTATATAATTACAACGTTTGAAATGCACATGGTATGCAACGTTTACAGGAAACTTTGCGTTTTATGCATGGAATTTCAAAAACTTTGTCTTCTTCGTCCATTTTGTCATTTTCTAATGCAACAGCTTCATCTAATACTGTATCGTCCTCAAAAATATCTTCAGATTTGCTTTGCTGATTGACGATATAGACTCGTAGCATTTAGAAAATGCAACAAGTTCTTCCCGAAGAGTTGCTTTCTCAAAATTTGCCAAGCTGGCGACTTTTGAGTGAACAGATTCATCATTTGCAATAAGCTTTTCAATGCCTCCAAAATTTCTAGACTCAAGTGTCGCTAAGTCTCGATACAGCTCTTAATTTTTGAAGATCTCCTATCTATCTCTGAAACTGAAACATCAATGGCTACCTTGTATGTGTTAACTTCAAAACGCCTCAGTGAAGACCCAAGAGTTTCAGCTTCATCATCGCCTTCTTCTATGGTCATTCGTTTCTTCTTACGTAGGCGTACTTCTTTCAGTTGGGCGGATACATCTATTCCTTGCTCCTGTACATGTTTAGCGAAATCAGCAGCTTTCTTATCGACTTCAGGAAACTTGTCCCTTATCATTTGTAAATTTTTGCCTAGGTTAACGGACATTATAAACGCGGTCATTGCATCAAGGCCTTTGATCTGCAGGTATTTCGACACTGGCGTAGAATGCTCGAATACTCGGAGAAAAACAAAGGTGGTCAAAATTGTTTCATATTTCTCCCACATCTCTATGAGCGCAGCAGCTTCATATCACACTATTTGCTTGAAATCTTTCGATGATTCAATCTTCTTAAGCGCCATCAGCAAAGTTACCATTCTTCCAGGATTTGGTTCCTGATAACTGCCAAATATACTCTTTAGTGCAACGTCCTTAGACCACCACCTTGTCTCCCCAATTTTCTGCAATTTCCATTGCTTTCGAGCTGTTTTCTCTTTCCAGATTTCCATCCTTTTGTGCGATTTTGAAATAAAATTGGCCTTGGATAATAGCAAACCAAATAGCTTGCATGACTTGTCAGCATTTGCTGTGCACCGAGGAATCACTAGATTTTGTAGATGTCCATAGCAATGAATGTAGACAGATTCCGGTGATACTTTTCGAATTTCTGCCTGCAGACCTGAATGTACACCTGACATGTTTGATGCCCCATCGGAAGCCTTTCCAACTAAATTTTTTTATATCAAACCCATCTTTTTCAAGCTGTGCCTTTAAAGGTTCATGTAAATTCGCTGCAGTGGCTGATCCTTTGACCTGTGAAACCTTGTACAGATGCTCATGAACAGCTCCAGCTTTAACATAACGCAATACGATTGCTAGTTGATCCATAACGGAAACAGCTTGTGTTGAATCTAGCTGAATACTATAAATTCCAGCTTCCAACGCATCATTGACCACCGCTTTCTGAACTGCTTCACAACAGAGCTTCATCAACTTGGAAACTGTGCTTTTAGAAAGAAAGGTGACAACGCCACAACGGCCTCTGCCTTTCTTTGATTTGGCTTTCTTTACAATCTTCTCAATGTGGTTCTTTAAAACACTATCATATTTGGCAAGAAGCAAAACAAGTTCCAAAAAATTTCTCATGATTGTTTTCATCCTCATCTAAGGATGCTGAATTTTCATGACGATGGCCCCTAAAGGCAATATTTTGCTTTGCCAAGTAAACTACAATGTTTATTACTCGATGGCGTACTTGTCTTCTCTCCAAGACATCTCTTTGCCGCTTAGACTAAGCTTCTTTATCAAAAAGACTTTGTACATCTTTGTGTGCCAAGGATCTAATAAATGCATCAACACTATTGTTGTGGAGTGTACTCTGCTCGTGTTTTACCACTTTATCGTATATATGTTTTATGTTTAAAGCGCAACCACCATCAGCGAAGGGACTTTTGCTGTCTGAGTTGTCGTAGCACATACAAAAGGAACAAAATACCTTTTGAGTAGCGATGGGGTAAGACAACCATTTCGATTAATTCTTTCACCATCAGGTTGTGTTCGAAAGGAAAGTTTACAAGCATCAAATGGCAACTGTATTTTGAGTGGGTCTGGCTGAACAGGATGCCTCTCAATGAACTTTATCTTAGTCTCTGTCGATGCAGCCTGACTTGGTCTCTTGAACATGTCATCACTATCACTTTTGTTCAAAATTTGAACTGTTAATGTCACTGTCAGGGAGAATAATAGAAGACTCTTCCATTGTTTCAACACACTTTTGATTTTGTTTTTTTTCTCTTGGCTGGTAATTTCTTCAATTTCTTTCCTTGATAGTGCTCTTTCAACATGAAATATATCTTCACCACGTTATTAGCACGTTCTTCGTCATCAGTGCCAGTAACTGCCTCAACTTGAAAAGTACTACACTCAGTTGCACCTTTTGCGGCGGCTTTTACCAATCTCTTTATCAACTTGTTGTTCTCGTGGTACAGAAATAGCACTAAAATGGAATGAAGGATGACAATTCATTGAAACAAAAATTTATTATCGTTAACAGCTTGGTTTAGAGTAGCCTAATAACCGGACCCTAACTAGAGGGCTTCTTAGTTACGATATATATAACATAGTGATTTCAAATTCTTTACTAATTTACTCAAAGCACGTTTCTGAAATAATTTGGTATGGCCTATGTACCACTTCCGCCCATATGTATGGGATTTTGGCCCCGAAATTCTCTAAACATGGGTATGGTTTTTACCAAAACCCCCAAAATGAGGGCGAACATTTGAAGAAAACTCAATAATGTTAAAATCGAGAAAAAAAAGAGTTGTTCGTAGTACAAGACAATTGATAAAAGGCAAACTTGTATTTCATTAAGCAATCACCGCCAGCTTGTTTGAATGCTTCAAAAAGTTTGATTTGCCTGGGATCATCACCAGCTTCATTTACAGTTTTTCGCAGAGCCCTCTTTCTTTTTTCCGACCTAGATCTATGTTTGTATGAAACTTTTGGCCTAGTCTTATCTTTTTTTCATATCTTTCCATTTCAAATTTTGAACGTTAATATAAGCTTTTTACTCACGACTGCCACCCACCAGGAAACTATCAGATTCACAAATCACAGGGACGACAGTCAAGTCAAAAATAAAAATGTGGTTGAATCCGGTCGAGTCACACTTATCTGTTATATTACTTCTGCATTTTAACACTTCATCTAATAAGATAAAAGACAATTAGCACCGATTTAATTCTTAAGGAATTATACCGTTACAATAGCAATGACACATTAAGATCAAATAAGAAAAGCAAGTTTGCTATTGAACACGCAACGGTTCTTTCCAGCAAACAACAAATCAGACATTAGTTTCCATAACGAGTTCCGAGATCCTTTTCATTTCTTTGGCCCGTGCCCAAGGGCCCTGCTGGAAAAAACTTCATGATATGCAACGATCTGCTGTAATATAAAAATATCAGTATCTGTTCCTAGGAGTTTTTTATGTTTGAGTTTGTTTAGAATGTTTTGGTTTGCAACTCAACCACATAAACGTTCACCAACAAATCTACCGCGACATTTCAAACATAATTACGAAAATAGTCCAACTGTACCTGGAATATATGCAATTTTGCTGGTAGTTGGATAATGGTTTGATGGCTGTCGCATAGAGAATTCTCTGTAAGCCTACTATAACGGGTGGCTGAGCCATGCTAAATTCGAGCAAACAAGCGAACGTAGTAAATGATTGCTTATCAAATCAATGAATGTGATCTTTGAGAACTTGCAAGTGAATTATGCAAAAAGCTGCATCAATAAGTACCACTGCTCAATTTTCGAAGGAAAATTCTCGTATTAGCGGTAGCGTTCTGCAGATGAAGACCTTTCAAACCAAAGAAAGAAATTTTAAAACTTGTTACCATATTACAAATCTTAATCTTTACCAGAAATTATAATTATCCCTTTTCCGCAGAGTCTTTTGCTATTGTCAAAAATCATTTTTTCCGAAGAACTGAGCTATTTATGAAACATGACACATTGCTTGGCAGCGAAGTTTAGTAAAAAAAATAGTATGACATCATGAACATGATAAACTCCTACAGAGTAACAAACATAAATAAATCATATATCAGCCGAAACGTCTTGATAATACTAACTTAATGGGGCAAATTTGAAGACAATCAGAAGCAAATTGCTTGAATTATTGCACTTGAAACATTTTCTTTCGGACTGCTCATAAAGAGAAGTAATTATCTGGTCACGTGACTAATCAAATAAGAATTTTTTTGCCTTTATTGCTACATTCTTTGTGTCGAAACCAGTTGTGTGGTAGGGAGGGAGGGGGCGAAAACTGACCCCCAGTACAAATAGGGTTAAGGGGGATGCTTCGTAAGCAGATCCAAAGAGAATGATATGCATATGTTTCTGTAAAAGGACAAAGAACATCTATACGAATTTTGGAATGGAAGAATCTGAGTTCCTGATGAATTCTTGTTTAGAATGTAACGGGGAGATTTGATAATCATTGAAGCCGATGAGCTGAATCCATTCCCATGTAAACAGAATTTTCTAAGAACATCATCGGTATCAAAAGTAACAGCATCAAACTATAGCAAATATGATAGACTTGCTCGCTGGCTCGATCTACAAATACCTTAGAGTGTTTGTATTGTGGAACATCTTTTCTTTTAAAAATTAAATATAGCAAATTCATATTCATTGACGTTGTTAAAAGTCTTTTATTTCGCGCAAATATCTTGTTGTCTAAGATCAAACTTTGGCCTAGGCAAAAAATTTAATTGCAGTCGCCATGTTTTGATGTCATTGGGGGCATATTATCGTGGCTGTTGTTTATCATTTAGCTGTACGCAGTTTTCAAGTTACAGCATTCTTGAAACCACATGGTGAAATACACTGTCTTCGAATATGCTCAGAACACTAGTGAGGAATTTTTTTTAAACATTTGAGGCTGCTCATAGGCTAGCCTATTCAAGGATGCGCTGCAAAATTGCATCGCTGTGCTATTTAGTTTACAGTTCACCTGACAGGATGAATTTAGAACCACTCGTTTGAAAATGGTAACAGACTTGTTCCCCTTTAAATAAATTGCTCTCTAGTTCTTTAACTCCTAATTACCACAACTGAGCTTTCAAAGCAGCAAAACAAGAGGAGCCAATTGGAAGAAAACAATTTATATATATATATATATACAGCATGACCCAACATATGTAGACTATTTATTATGATACTTTACAAAACCATACATGAAATGATTTTGCATGCCCAGATAAAACTATAGAAACATATGTGTATTTGTTTTTCAGAAATCTTCAGTTCTTCTTGTTCATGCTAGTTGAACATAAACACCGAATGCAGAATTATAAAATTATTTGATACCAGATGGTCTAAGTTTGAAAATAATTTTTATCAATTTATGTAGAGTTTTTTGTTTTAAATCAAATAAACCTGTAAGGACATTTGTTATTCTTGTAAACATTTCTCATGAAACGAGATCCTCAGTTTAGACAGCAATTTTGCCAGTTTATACTGTTGAAATTTATTACTCGGATACTCGGATGTCTACTTAGATTGTAACGGTATTAAAATTGTTAAGAAATTCTTAACAAGCGGTACTTACCGGTCTTAATTTCTTCTCTGAATTTTTGCAAAATTCTTTTCAGGCCGGTATTCAAATCTTGCTGTGATCGGCATCCTGTACAAATAAGTTACATCAACAATATTCTTTCAAATTTTCATCGATTTTCTGATTGCTCGATCCTCTTTGATGTTGTGCCGTGCAACTTTCCTGTGCCGTAGTGATGATCTGTTATCGTCCATTTTGACTCAGATGGTGCTTCCAGTCACAACACTACAACGTCACTTGGGGCCTGCTATGATCGCGTCTTACACAGAAAAAGAACTGCAAAAATGGCAACTTTGGGGGCTAAAAATTGCTGCGAGTAGGTAAGTTAGCCAAATAACATAGATATTTGGAATCAGAGTTAAAGTCTACACCAGAAATGCAAAAAAACATAAGGTTAGGTTTTGACCTTAGAAACACTATAAGTTTCTAGGTTTTTTAACAACGTTAGGCGCGAGGCGGTGAATACAAATTTCATTTACAATAAGATAGCAATGAAATCAGCAACCAGCGATATGAGGCATAGCCACATCAACAATAACATAAAAATGTTGCTTAAGCTAATTAAATTTCAAGGCAACGGGAAGTTTCTAATTTGAAACTTAATAATTGAAGCCATTGTATTGCTGCAGCATCAAAGTCATTATGCAGTAAAGATCCACATATGCCTAGATACAAGTGATGCTTAAAATGGAATATAAGCAAATCTTCTGTAAATAAATTCGGAGTATTGATTGAATTGAGCTTCAAAATAGTTTCATTGAATAATAACTGCTCATTTGAGCAATAGTGCATATGGCTGTGCATACACCAGCTGAGTTGGCATTACTGCAGCTCTAATCGTATATCCTTATCTTATCTGAGAATAATTTAATTTAGGATTGCCAGGTAATATTTTGAATTTTTGTCGCACCTTTTGGCAGTTGGCCACTTAAAGCAACGTGCAGCATTCATGTATAACAACAATGAAGCTGTTTTTGCAGAGTTTTTTTTTATTTGTCCATATTTTAAAGCCATATAGCAGCGAAATTTCAGCAAAAAAGATGCGCTTAGGAGGTAATTTCGTACGTCACCTTGAAGCAATTGCCTACCAACTAGTTCTCTGGCAACCAACTAAAGGAATACCAAGCAAAGGAAAAAACGTACGTTGATACACTGCAGGAAGACATTTGGACGATGGTCACACGGGAGATCGGTAATGGAGGATCGTGGTGCATGGAAAAAGCGTGTGAACGAATTTGGGCGTTCAAGCGGATGACGATGTAGATAGAGATGGATAATATTCTTCCTTAGGCTCGTACATTTCATGTCCTTGTCTCATTACGTAGGGACAAACCCATTACTATCAACGTGCGATATTACCTTGTAACGAATTTCTTCAATAGAAAATGCAAATCGGTGGTGAGGTTTAGATAAAAATGACAAATTAATGCGAAAAAAGTATTGATATTAGATAAAGATTCAGATTCAGAATTAGCGTGTATGCGCTATCAAGATATATTGTGTTCAGTAAGCATCAATTAAGTCCTGCTAGGTGTTTTCGTTATTGCTTAAAGATAATGCACCTCAATTTCCCAAGATACCTGAATGTTGTTACCATGTTTAAAGTGCATATGACGCGCAATTTTTATTTGCTGATTTTACTGGTTTGAGTGTGCTGATCACAAAAATGAAAATGAAACTTTCGAAAATTAAGTACTTCAGTAGCTATAACACATTCAAAGTTTACACTTTGTGACGAATTCTGCACCAAAGGACTCGGTCGAGCTTTCCTGAAGTTCGTTTGCACAAAATTTAATTTTAGTTATTCTTTGTAAATTATTTTTCGTAGAAATTTAGCCTTAAAATAGGCGTAAAGATTTGCCCAAAAATAAATAAGTTTATGAGATATTGTCGGCAATCTAAAGTAAATGTGATGCTTTAAAGCATCACCCGATATGGGTAAATATATAACTGGGTTCAACTTTCTTACATTTGTTGACCATGAATAACATATTCGAACTGCATATTGTGTCCCACAATCTTAAGAATCTTTGCTCTTGGTGTTTTTACTGGCTTGTTCATTGTATGGATTTTTTATAAGGCGATCAGATTGTCTCCCTTATAACGACTTTCGGCTGCTAGTGCACAGTTAAGATGGATATTGAAGTCCTCTATGTGCAAATTTTCCCAGTTGATCATGCAGCACAGCCTCCTTCGTAATTACCAGTTGTGAAACTGCCAAGCACTCAACACAGACTGATTTTGTTCATCGATTTTTCACGCTCGATTTTAGCTTTCACCTGCTCATAATTACTGAAAACTTACTTTTTGACTTGAAGTTGCCTCACATGTGAAACAAAATCTAACGCCCACCTGCTCATGTTGAGCTACATAGATAATTAGTATAAATATGCGTTGTTTGCAGCTGATGTTGCACTACCCACATGGTGATATTTTGAAGTTGCGTAACTTGTGTTTCCTAATAGGTAACCCACATATCCTCTAACTTTGATATGTTTTACAATGGAAATATGCGAGAAATGGTCTAGGTCTACTAGTTTGGAGTCAGTTTTCGCACTTTCTGACATGACTGCTGTGATTTACACACGATCTAGAAATACTGTAGCTAGAGATACGTGAATATTCTAATCAGATGCCTGGCGTGTCGATGCACGTCGATCCCTTTGTTCTCAACCATTATTATTTTTTGATCTTTTTTTACAAATCAGGTCAGTAGGCTGAGATTGCCTTTAGCCAAGATTAAAATGCATTTTACCAAATAAAAAAACAACATTACAACTTACTCAGCAAAAATAAAGATCATCATAGCTGCTTATTCAAATTTTGTTCTCACTTTTATATATCTTTAATTTTTTCGGACGATTCAACATCATACAACAATTGCGAAGATCGTGCCGCGGGAATTCAATTAGAAGAACCTGAGTCAGCATCACGAATTAACATATTAAAAGCCTTACTGGCATAACGCTCATTTCAAGTCTTACACAAATTTTAAAATATTAATGTGTCGTTGACATTGTACAGGCATTCTGCTCAATTC
Organism: Chrysaora fuscescens; assembly: GCA_009936425.2. Taxonomy (NCBI): domain Eukaryota; kingdom Metazoa; phylum Cnidaria; class Scyphozoa; order Semaeostomeae; family Pelagiidae; genus Chrysaora; species Chrysaora fuscescens. The sequence continues at coordinate 21,975 of JAACYV020090005.1, forward strand.
TGTGTAATTAGGTGCATTGTTTCAAGTTTTGGCCAGTCGCATAACCCCAATACTTTCAAAGAGTGATTTAGAATAGGCATTTTTGTGTGCTCAAATAAATACAAAAACATTCTTGGTTGAACCCCTCCTGCCAATCTTTACTTTAAGCCAAGACAGCAAAGTAAGATTTTTGTGCTTTCTCTTTTACCTTTCCAACATGCTCAAATAAGAACCCATCTGATTAAAGTGTGACCCTAAGATACTTATAAGATTTACATTCTTTGACTTGTTTACCCCTTAAGTTCCAAATAGGAACACAAGACTTTAATTTTGAGTATAAAGATGCCATTATTTTCAGAAATTTTCCCTTAATACCATAAGTTGCAATTTTCTGTAGGAATTCTTTATGCTCGACTGAATCAAAAGGCATTTTTAAAATCGACATAGATAAAGACCCCCTTTTTTATCTCGAAAGGATTTTCAACAATTGCCTTTAGAGTCAAGAGGTGATCAGCTGTTTGATATCCCTTTCAAAACCCAATTTGATTTTCATTAAGGATTTTATGTTCGGAGATAACTCTACTAAGCCTATCAAATTCCAATAAATAGTTTTCCAAAAATGCCCAATAAAGTTATTCCCCTATCATTATCAAGTTTATTTTCAACCCCCTTAAAATAAGAACGATAATCCCTATAGCCAATTCTTCTGGAAATGGACCAGAGGTTGGCATTTTATCAAAAAGAAGTACGAAAACATGTAGAAATCTATCATTTAAGTTTTTTAACAGTTCCACAGTTGTGGGTTCGATTCCCAGCCAGGTCGCCACGAAAGAGTGAGAAGAGTCACCAGCTCTCTGTAATTCCATACAAAAGGCAAAAGGAATCACAAGGTGTGGTCACAGCCATGGGAAGGACTGAATTCGCACTGCTTAGATTAGCATTTTGCTATGTGCTTAGCACAGAAACCCATACCTTGCGAAGGTAGCAAGAGTGTGTGTCAATCAATAAATCAATTAACAGATTTGATTCCGAACCCGTTAATGTTCCACGCTCACAAACTCAAAGTATCTTCTCAAAAGAACGTTTCAGAAAACTGTATAAAGTCGTTTGAATTCATTCTAACATGACTGTAATAATTTATGGTATTAGAGAAAGATTGACCATCTTGGCAAATGGCCTATTTTCTATTTGAACGGCTAAATAATTTCATGCATTCTTTAAAACAATTAATAACAAAAGCATGAGCATTATTTACATTTTTAAAACGAATCTTACCATCTACTGTCCAAATACTTTAAACCCCCAAGGCTGGCTTCTCTTTATGCCAAAGACCAGATCTTCTTAGATTCTGATGATCTTCGCCTCGCCTTTATGCGAAAGACATTTCATAAGAAGTGGTCTTGGCGCACCATCAGCTCTCATTCTCCCTACATAATGAACTATATCGATTTCTTCAGGCTACTATTGTATGCCAATTTCAGCCTGAAGAACATCGATGCAGATCTTCTCTACATCCTTGTCTGCCTTCTCCTCCACACCCAAGATACGCACAGATGATTTCGGCTATAACTACTGTTCTTGATGAGTAAGTACGAAAACAATTCCTTGAGCTCTCTATAGAAGCAAACCAACTTTCTCATCAAAATCTGTCAACTTAGCTTAACTACGCCTTCCTCGATAACACCTAATCGTTCCTTTATTGAATTTTGGAGGGTTTGGTTTCAATCATTACAGTCTGCCCTTCATGGAGTTTAATGATGGCTTCAAACATTTCAGCTAAAGGCCGGCTGCTTATTTTTTACAACATTGGTAACGCTATTAGATTGAGTAGGAGGTTTCTTTTTGCCATTTTAAGATGTTTTTAGTTAACAAATTAAAAGTTAAAAAAAAACACCCGATTGTCTCGACCTCAAAAGTTATACCCTCCTCCCCATCCTGGATACTCTCACTGTCGAATACAATAGGCCCTTCTGCTTCCGGATTCCATTTGCGTTCCTTCTACTTAGCCTGTGCTGTGAGAATCCCCACCGTTGTTGGCAAATATATGTCTTTCTCCCGTAGCCCCTGGTCAATTATCATTTAAACAGAATCCCCATCGAATTAGCTTTTCTCTTTGCCATCAGTATTCGATCTTAAATCGAAGATATTCAAAATGAATTGCTAAAATAAAACTGCCAGTATTTCGATTTTACCAACTCCGTTATCGATTTCAGGATGCTTGAGAAAGGAACAAAGTTATTTTGCTTTCTTGTTTCGGTTCCTTCATTCCTAGGTCTTTTCTACTAATTTATTTATGAAGTTATTTATTTATAAATTTGCAGAATTTTTTCTTTACTCTTCTTCTTTCAGTGTTTATTTTAAGGATTTTTTATCACTGCACATATTTTGTAATTTTTTTAAACCCGGGCGTGGCCTTTCATGACCACGCCCCTTAAGCCTCCTTATGCAAGGGATGACTTGTTTGCTACGACAGCCGTCTTGCCCTCCTCCATAACCGACAGGAAGCTATCCGTATTGTAACAGAATAAAACAAAGAAGAATTTTTATTTTTCGCCTGTCTCGTAGCTTTGATATTTTTTATAAAAAAAGAGTGCTTAGACAGAGGTTTTGTTTTGACAACCAGACTTTCAAAAAAGGTCATACTATTTTAAATCTATGGATATTTGAAATTGAAAATAATGATTTAGTTCAGTGTTGCTACAAGAATGAACAATACACAGTGTTGCTTAGAATGTCAAAAAAGTAAGCGAATCTAATGTTTTTAACGTTATCTGAAAAAGCAAAGATTCAGATGCTGCAAAACTGCAGCCATCTTAATGTTCAATAAAGCAAAGCACAGATTCAAAACCACAGCCGTCATATCTAGAAATAGAGGATGACAAGGAAAGTGATAACGTCGGCGATGATCATGATATCCTTCAAGAGGAAAATATTGACCAAAAAGAAAAAACCACCAACTTAGATTCACATGATAACATCTTAGTTGATTCCGAAAATTCGCAAATATTGAATGCAGTCCAGGAGACTTCCAGCATTAAACGAGGCGGAAACATCGACGAATATCAGCGTCTTCCAATTACAACCAACAGTATTAAAAAGATACACCAACATTGTCTTGGTCCTAAGAAAGAAAGGTGAGCGCAAAATAATACGATGCGGTGCTTGTATACACCGAAATTGTTATACAATTCTGCACGATTCGCACGATGACCAAAATAGAACAATCCCACGTTGAAAGTACTCTCCACAAAGAGGTGCTGAAAGCAGATAGGGTTAAAAGACTTTGTTCAAAATATCACAAGCTCAGACAAAGAAAATCACCGATTAAGTTGGAAAATTGATTATCCACGTATATAACGATGCGAAAATGTTGTCAGTTTCTGCATTTTTCTGGCCATCAAGAATTGTAGCATCAGAAATTGACGCCGAGTTTGATATGAGTAATGAATTTGAACCATGCCTTGCATCTTCCTTTGATATGCAATACGTTAGTGCAGCAGGTCATCAGCAATTTCTCGAAGCTATTGTTAAGGTCGACATCCCAGCATTAAAAGAAGAGAAATTTTTAATGCCCTTACGCTATCCTTTCGTTAAGATGCTTCCATGGACAGGACACAGAAAGGCAACGAATTTATGCTTGTCAAGGTAATAGACCACAAAGAAATTAATTGTTTGCGATTTGTTGGACTTGGGTTTGTCCAAGGGCGTGGTGCCCAGGGCCACTTAATGGCAGTAAAGACTGGTTTAGCTGACACCATTGGCTTTGAAAAACTGCTCGAAGTTACTACACACATGTCAACAGATGGGTAAAATAAGAACGTTAGCCAGCATAGTGGCCTTTGGAGGCTTATTGATAACGAACGAGAAGGAATGGGACTTAAATTTCCAATTCTAAAGTCAGTCTGTGCTGTGCACTCCTCTTTGCTAGTCTTTAAAGACGTTTGCAGAGTAGTAGCAGAGGCTAGTACAATAACGAGGAAATTAAGTGGTATTTCAACCTATTTTCATGCTTTGGCTGCACGGACAACAGATCTTAAAGAGGCAGCGAAAGAGCTAAGCTTTCATGTTAAACGTCTTTCTAAATATTTTGAAGTCAGATGGGCAGAAATTACTGCTTCATTGATTGATTCAGTGCTTCATTCATGGAGAGCAATAATATCATATTTCGGAAGAACTAACGAAGAAAAAGGCAAAGGATTCGGCCAACTCCTCACCAACAAAGATATTTTGATGTTGATTTGCTTTCTTGGAGATGTGTTATTTGTTCTAAAAACATTTCAGAAAAAGCTGCAAGCCGAAAATATTACAATAGTACATTTAGTTCCCGAAACAAAGAAATTCTTCCAAAAAATTAGAAAAGATGCAGGAACGCCCTTTGTTGAGTGGGTGGAAGAATGAGGAAAAATTTTACGTTTTATGTTAATGTGCTTTAGGGAAAAGAACGTCGCAGCAATCGAATTAATCTATTCGTGACAGAGACACTTCAGTAAGATCAGAAATTTTACTGGCATTGCAAGAATTCACGACTAAGTGGCTTAAACCTGATGGTAATTTAAAGACCGACCTCCAAAAATTTGTAAAATTTGAATCAGATGAAGATGGTATCCGTCAGATGCATGCTGCAATAGCGCCTGATGTCAATTTGTGTGCATTAGCTCAACGATGTTCAGAAAAGCGATATAGACAAGAATAATCCAAAAAATGTATTGCGTACACTCTGTAACTCCCTTCAAGATTACGACGTCCTGATATAAGTTTTAGCCAGAATTCTTGTTTGCAAACCCCATTTGGCGGACTGCGAGAGGATTATATCCTCATACAACCTGATGAAAACCGGTGCAAGGAGTCGCCTTAAGCGGGAAACCATAAGTAAAACATATATTAATATTAATATGCCCCCTTTCGTCTAATTATGACCCTAGCCATGCCCTGCAACATTTTGCATCCGATAAAAACCACCGGAAAAGGGATTTTCCTAAAGCTGATAGACATTCATGGTTTCAGAATGTTTTCGAAAACAAGGATCTTGAAGGAGACGATGATTTTAAACTTAGTAAACTACTGGACCGCTGCTTCTAGTTATATATTATGTATGGTTTATGCTTATTGTAGTCATTGGCTTATAATATTATCTGTTAATTTTATTTTGTTATGCTTAGCTATATTGAAGTTTTTCCACAAAATGTCTCTTCGTCTTTATTATTAAACTACACAGAATTTGAGTTTTTCATTGCACAAATATGATTTATCACTACGCAAATTGGCTATCGTTGCACATTAAAATTAACACTGCCTCCTTTACTAAAAGAAATTAACTTGCATGAAGCCAATCTAGAATCTATATATACTAATATCTGACTATGCAAATTAGGTCCGGTTTTGAGGTCGCGCAGTACTGAAGCATTAAAAATCG
>JAACYV020090228.1:0-11124 GCA_009936425.2 Chrysaora fuscescens
TTATGTTGTTAAGCGCCTATGAGCCCTGGGGATATATGGCGCTATAAAAATGCCTATATTATTATTATTATTATTATGTCCTTTCCAGTCATTAAAAAGTGGTGTGTGTGTGGCATTTTGTTTACCTTAGTTCAAATCTAACTTTCGAGTGCTTTAATTACCCAGAATTTCAATTTGAGAGCAAGTCACAAGGCAATTATTTGTATTTGACAGTGAAGAACTAGTGATGCACAAACATCATATGGTATAGCTATAGAAATAAAAATTGGGGGGGGGGTTATTTATTTCTGCAGCTATGTTGGCAAGAAGATGGCAATACCCAAGAAATGTAATAATGGTAAATCAATCATTAGTGTAGTTTCTATAAAGCCATTCCTAGGAATACTACAGTTACATTACCTTATCCTGCTTTTATACTTGTAAAACAAATGATTTTCATGTCAAAACCCAAGTATGAAAAATAATGTAAAAATAAAATATTCAAGAGAAGGAACAATCAGAATATTAGCCACTTGAAAGAACTTCATCTATGACCAGTAAAGAAAAACTTTTGAAATTGAAACAGCCCATTAAAACAAATGCAAATTGAAGCCGAAATTAGGCTGTTGTAAACAGTGAAATTGACTTGCCATCATTAATCTGACAAGTTCATGTATTTTTTTTCATAAACTAAAAACATCCCTTATTCATTCATTCATCAGACATATAAACACCTGTCTAAGAAACGATGGTCATTTATGCTGCAAACTATCTGTTAGGAGCCCCTTTCCCCATATCATTTGTGCAATAGAAATAGTGACATATATATTTGTCGAAACCCAAAATCACAGGATTATATTTTTTAGTGTGGTGTGGGAGTAGGGTATATAGCACAGGTCTTTTGAAATTTACTGAGCAAATTTTCTTTCTTTTCAGAATTTTCAAAAATTCTCACTTATCAGTTCTTGTCCAATTTGATCTCTGAAAAATTAGCACCCATGACTGTGCGTCCATAACCACGCATTCTGTTATGAAATACAGGCAAGAACTTGCCAATGTTAGCTACTGCTGAAAATATTGCAAGAGCTCCAGAACAACTTGAAAATTGGTGGCTATCAAAGACAGCAATCGTTGTTTCATTAATGCAGATGCAAAGAGAATGATCAGGGTTAAGGATGAAACCAAAACATTTGAGGCCAGGTCTACTTGAAGCCTCAGCTATGATGACAGCAAAACTGCATAATGCCTGATTGTCAATCATAAGACCCTTGTATGGCCAGGGTTCTCAATTGGGAGATAAATCTGGCTTAACACATCTGCAATTGAAAGATTAAACTGGAAATCAGGAAGGTCAATTGTTTCATAAATGGCATTACCTTTTATTATTGTATCTCTGTAAAAAGATGCAAGATGTTCAGACATGTAATTATCTATTGGAAGATGCAATTCTTCATTAAGAAATGAAATTCCTGTCAACAAGGAGATAACTGTGCAGGCACTTGTTCTCTCATCTGATGATAATGCCCCTTGACAGATCTCTTTGGAGAAGATGAATGAGGTAACGTTATCATTGGACACTGTCTTAGAGTTGACAAGTGAGTTGCAACTTTCATTAGGTGGGATAGTGGCATTGCTGTGAAATTCACACTGGCACATTACTGATTTACCTTTTTGAGTGCAATACTTATCTGGACACATTGGGCATAATCGTCTTTTGTCATTACCTTTATGACCCTTGATTACATGGTGACAAACCTTACAGTGATTTCCCCTTGAACCTCCCTTTCTAATGACACTTACCAAAACATTATTCTCCACAGACAATGATGGTGGGCTTAAACTTAAAATTTCACTTTCCAGATCAGCAATTGCTTTGTTCACTTCAATGTCAGATGTTTCACTTACAGCTGGATTTTCATCGCTTGCCTCATTTTCTGAACTTTGATTAGAAGAATTAAATGAAGGATTAGAAACAGCCTTTTTGGCAACACTTGCTAAACGAGAGATCTCTTTTGGAATATGCAATTTGCATATCGGGCAGGTCACCTTACCATCAACACAGCTTTTGCGATATGCATGCCAGCACCCATCAAATGTTTTCCAAGGCCTGGAAGTGTCATTATAAATACAGCCTGGAAGGTCACAATGCTTATTTGAATTGGGTGTTATATTAGATTGATAACCAAGTGGGAGGCACTGTCTTGGAATTGCCTCATTGCCCCAAAGCTGTGAGTCAATGTGAAAATTTCCATTGGAAAGATTCATACTTTTGTTTACAAATATGCATTTTGATATTGTTGCAGCCTTTACCTTGAAGGAATTCAGTTGCTTACCTGTAAAGGAATAATAATGAGGTGGAGTAAATGCACTGCGGAAATTATGTTGCTCTGACTTAGATGCAAAGATACTCTTTGCTTTTTGCACCAATTGTTCCACAGAGTAGTATGACTTGGTTTGTGCTTTCAAAATTGAATGTGTATTCTCCACTCCATATCAGGGGCGGCGCTTAAGGGTATTCAAGGAATTTGTTGAATACCTATTTTTTTCAAGGATAAACTATTTTTTTATTTCTTAAAAAAAGTTTTCATAAAATGGAAAACCTGGCAATTTCAGGAAAAAAGGACCCTTTCTTTTCCTATCATAATGTCTTCACTCACGATCGTGACCCAGACTGACTCATAGCATTGTTTGCTTTGTGCTTTGTTTTGAGAATGTCGATAATTGCTTGCTAATTCTTTGAATCATTTTTTGATTGTTAACGACAGATTTGGAGATATTGATTTTCCGCCTTGCGTCATTATAGAGTTGCATGGCCGTAAGGTACTCAGACCGAGTTCTGAATACCTTTCCTTTGTTTCTATGGCTTTTCGTGACGTAAATTTATATTGAATAGCTGTGCCAAAACAAAGGATGCTCCAAACAGGCTGGAAACGAAGGTATGTATTTCTGTTCCGAACACCTTCGTGGCCCTTCGTTGACCTCACTGACTTTTTTCGCTCCACTCTTATACATACGCCATAATGGATAGAGTTGTACGAAATGAATATCGTTTGGGGGTTTCTGATATTTTCAAATTACGATCAAACCAAAGAAATCAACTAAATCACGAGCAGCGCCTTCATTTTAAAAATATGGCAGACCATGCCCCCAGGATAAGATACAAGGGTAGAACTAGTGATGCCGTATATGAAACTTTCCCCTGGATATGTGGTGGTGACACCGAAGAACACATATTTCTGCATATTTCACATATTTCTGCTGGCCTTGCTTAGTGATGGGAGATATTTCGACGGTAAGTGACGTCTTTTTTTTCAAGTCAAACATTGTTAAGATTGTTCCTATTTGTTATTACTTTTTGATGAAAATAAAATCATAATAACAATTTGATTCAACGATGTTGAAAAAAAGTGTTGATTATTGCCGCTGATCATGGCTGTTAATGAAATTGGATTCATTCATATAATATTTAAAACGACCATAAAAGCACTTAAAGACACTTCTCAACATTCAACTAACAATATTTTAAGAGCTTATCTGACAATATGTAACTATTTTTTTTTAGAAAATCAGCCTACAAATGAAATTCATGCATGCATTGGTGTAACTAAACTGTTTTTTTAATTAACTATTTCCTTATCATTTGTAGATGAAGGTTTCATTCGTACAGAGAACAGGCTATACATCTGCTGGCTCAAATCTTTCAAATCTTGCTAACAGTCACCAAGGATCCAGGAAACATATCACTCACAACACTTCCTACAAGCTTTTAGGTATTATTAATGTTGCTTGCGCATTGGGCGAAGCAAGGCAACGAGAAATCGCAAGACACAATCTCAATGCGTCAAGATATACGACAATGCTGCAACATCATATTGACGTTGCAATTTTTTTGTCTGCTCAAGGAATCGCCTTTCGTGGCCACAAAGTATCCAAAGAGTCGTCAAACAGTGGGAATTTTTTAGATCTTATGGATCTTCTCGGAAGTTGTAGCAATGATTTGCAATCATTTCTGGAAAAGGATCGTATCACATACACATCCCATGGTCCCCAGAACGAACTAATTGATTGTATTGCGGAAGAGGTTCGTAAGGAAATTTAAAGTCGCGTGGAACGCTCTCCTTTCTTAGCCGTCATGATGGTTGACACAAGTGACTCGAGCAATGTAGAACAGTCAGCAGTTTCTATCAGGCTGATACACAATGGTGAAGTTGAGGAACATTTACTTGGATTGATAGATGCCTCTAATGATCAGTCAGCAAATGGCCTAACTCAACTTTTATTAGATGCCCTTAAAACGTACAACATAACACCTGAAACAAGTGCTAAAAAAAATGATAGAACAGTCATATGATGGACCACTGTGTGGCTCATAAACTGTCTTGGTGTGCTTCACAATCAGCCAAAGCAATTTCAGAGGTTGCTACATTTTTTGCAACAACTGAGAAACTGATAGCTTTTTTTTGAGGAAGCCCAAAACTTACCAGACTACTTGGTCATAATTTGACGAAACCAGGGGATACACGCTGGCCTTTTCGCGACACTGCTGTCAGTGTGATTGATTCTTTTTACGAAATATTTGGAACTGTTCTTTACCAAATGTCCAATATCCTTAACGAGAAAGCGGAAACTCAGAGTTCAGCAAGAGCACTTGGAATTCGAATCCCGCAGGTGAAATTTCTATTTCTGCTCAAGCTGTACAAGAACATATTTGAACACTGTACACCAATCATGACTATTATGCAGAAAACAACGTTAGATGCAGTACAGCTAGCCTCCATGCTTCAAGACTTCCAAAAAGTTCTGTGTAATTCTATGTATCAACAAATTTGGGAAGACAATTTGCTTGCAGACCCAAAATTTCCAGTAGTACGAGCAAGAGGAGGTTTGCCAGACTTAGAGGAAGGGAACGATGGATCCCATGAAAATTGGAAAACACTGCTAACAAGTCTTGGTGGGACAATCACCGAAACATTTTCTGAACAGCTGACTTGGACCTTTTCCAACTTATCAAAATTCAAATGGATTCCTTTTGCAGTTCAAGACATAACAGCAATGGAGTACAACCTAAATGTTCAATGTTATATTAACAATGAGATTTCTTTACTTCTTCAAAAGGGTGTACGTGAACGTGACACCTCGGTAGCAAAAAGAAAGGCAAGGCGAGAAAAGTCAAAAAAAGTCAGTGGAAGAAATTAAAGGTGGCACATCAAGGGAAGCAACTGCAGTAAATATTGAAGAGGACGACGACTTCAAAAAAGAAGACATTTCTAACGTTGAGCCAGACTTAATAAGAGAAGGAACATCAAATGCACAAGATCTTTAACTGTCATAAAAAGTGCAGATCTTGCAGATGCACTTCCCCAAGCAATGACACTGCTAGAGCTAGCAGTTGCAACACCACTGACAAGCATTTATTGCAAAAGGGTGTTCAGCAGACTGAAAAGAGTTGTGTCACCTTAACGATCCAGGATGTTGCAAGCAAGAAAAGAAAATCTTGTTCTCTTGCAAGTAGAACACAAACTTTTATCGTTTCTTGCTAGAAAGCCTCTTTTTAAGAACAGCATTGTAAATAGATTTAAAGCCTCTAGTCAACGTCGATTTGAAAGATTCTCCAAAAAGTAGAAATATAATGTAAATCACAGTGACTGTTGATCTTACTGTTTTTTTAGATGAAGTTTAATGAAATGTTCTATTTTTTTTGTCAAAATACCTATTTTATAATCCTCCAAGCCGCCCCTGATAATAATAGTTTCACTAGTTATTTTCCCAAACAGAAGGCTTGCATGTTTTCACAGGTTAGTTTTGTTTAGAAGCTTATAGTGCTCATTTCCTATGAGTCCATGATGCAAACAATTTCCTCTTTCACTTTTTTAGCACAAGATTTCGTATATGACTGCTTAGGGAAGGATGTGGTGGGAAATGCTTTTCATGGGTACAATGCTTGTATATTTGCTTATGGACAAACTGGTAAGAGTTCAAAGTTCAGCTTAATTTCTATTCAATGAATTTCTGACTAAATCTATTTTTGTTAAAAATTGCTGTGATAAATGCAGAACATGAATGTTTGACAAAAAAATAAGATAGACTAAACATGTTGTTCAGTGTTGTTGATAGTCAAAGTGGTTTACAATTGCTCAGTAAAATTTGATCCAAGTCAAAATGTGTCAGAGATTAGTTAAACATCATTATTTATTCCAGGTGTTGTTGGGTTTGTTTAGTGCCTTTATACACCCAATCCAACAGTGTTGGGTCTGTTCATGTAAAATTTGGATGACAATTTTTTATTTGTTTTAAATCACTGTTTTAATTCTAAAAATACACTTACAACTATTTTTTTAAAAGAGAAGATAATTTCCTAGCAAGAACCTTTCAGATTCTGATTAAAGCAACAGAACCAAATTAAAAAAAAAAAAAGTCCTTACCAGACTCAAACAGCAGCCTTTAGGTGACTGGGAGACTTAAATTGCCAAAACAATTAAGGGTCAGGATTAATGTCCTATCCGTTTTGAATGTATTGAAAATGAGCTGATGCATACTGAAAGAATGTGGTAGGTGGGCTGTTCACTTTTCATGCAATACTATGTGTGGCAATAGTAGCTTGCCTCAAGCATTGAGGGGAACATGAGATAGTCTGTATGCTCATTTTCTGATGTTTGTTCCAACATAGATTGTCCTTGAAAAGATTAAAATTTGGATTATAATTTCTTATTTCTAAAATGACTGGAAAAAATGCTGAATATTGAAGACTTGGTCACTTAAATCCCTAAACATGCTCTGTAAATGTTGTGCAATATTTAGTTTAATGTTGAGAGCATTGGAACTGGGCTATAGAAATGCTTACATAAAAATGTTGTACTTTTGAAGTTGCTATCTTGAGAAACATTTTTTCTTTAATGCTGACCTAGATATGAATAAATTGTTGTTATCACTACATAGGCTCTGGGAAGAGTTACACAATGATGGGTGTATCTGGTGCAAAGGGGCTTATTCCTAGGATTTGTGACTCCCTTTTTGAGCAGATTTCAAGTAAACATGTAAGTCAATCATACTGTATTCCTGCAATTTGTATTTTATTTTATATATGTTGGTTGAGAAGAGTATGATGTAACAAGCAATGAATATTAAAAAGAGACAGTTTTTCTTAAAGGGGAGGTGAAATGAAAATTGTGAAAATTCATTATATTGTAAATACTATGCCTAGGCTTGGGTGTATCAAATTACCTTACTTTTAGCATGGAGATAGAAGAAGAGTTTTGCATGCTAAAAAACGTGCAATCATGCAAAATATCCTTGTGTTCTCTGGTCTGGACTTGATTATGCTACACCTTTCTCTTTATAAACATAATTTTTATCACCCCTTGTTGTGCATATTTATCAAAGAAAAAATTCCATTTTCTCAGGATTACTCTATTTTACGGCTCTGAGATGGATTACACCATTTGTCTCAATGCAGTTGCTGCAACTTGCAAGCCTGCAAATACACCTGCAAAAGTAGAATATCAATCAAAAAGCAACGTGACTATGTCTGCTTCGTTTTTATGCAATCTCTGCACTTCACTTTACTAGGTTTAAAAGTGAAAATAACCATCCAGTTTTCAAAACTGATCAGAAGTCAAGTACTAAAACTAATAAGAAAATATGAAATGAAATCTTAGTTGCCATTCCCTTACATCCAGCTGCCGTCTTGCACCAGACATATTGTTATCGTTCTCCTCCTCTGAGACCAAGGAGTCTCTGTTCAATTCTGATATGCCTGCATCATTGCCAACTGGTTCAAACATAAAGGGTCTAATAGCTCCTTGATATTGCCCAGATGGTTCTCTATTGGTCTCCTGGCTTGAATCTGCTTCTTCAAATGAGTCATCATCAATTTCATGGCTTTCCAAGGAAAAAGAATCCAAAATAACACTGGATGTCTCATTGCCCGCTATGACTTTCAATAGTAAGCAATACCCTGTGTGACCTTAAACAAGATTATGTTTTTGTTGCTCCAGGAATTACAATATTTGAAATGTAACGCATTTTTCCAGAAAAATGTTGGCAGAATGAATAAAAAAATTGATAGAGTTTTTTTTTACTCGAGCATAATAAGGCCAAATAAATTGCACTTCAACTCCCCTTTAAATTTTTGTCTGCGTTTTTCACCCTAAGATTTTCCTGGTTATATTTGGAACATGCCCTGGATCTGTTATTATAAAATTAGGCCTTTTATTATAGGTAGAAGACAATAATATGACTCATAAAGTAGAAGTTTCCTACATGGAAATTTACAATGAGAAAGTCAGAGATCTTCTGTGTCCAAAAAGGTTTGTTTGGAAATTATTCTAAAAACTTGCCATCAATTATCACCAGCTTCTTCTAGACTTGTTACTCCTCTATCTTGAGATTTGCTTTGCAATAACTCATATCCTTCACACCTACTGTTTCTCAAAACTTAACTTTGTTAATTAGGGCCAGATTATTCCAAATTTCAACAGCCTATAACACTTTTTCTAAAATGCACTCAAAGTTGGGCTTCAAGTGCTTGGAGCAAAGAAAACAATAGTTGCATTAATGTATATATTTTCATTGGCTAACAAAGGGCTTATTGTCTTATACTGTGTAGCTCGAATAGAAGAAAAACTTAAATGGAATAAGTTTGTTATCCCAAAGCAGCTTTGGGAGTTGCTGTTTTTACTTAAGTTTCTAGTTATCTCAATCTGGATGTTTAAAATCAGCCTGTTAGAGTACGCTAAAATGAATTGTTTTGCAAAATTGATATTGACAACTCTATCTGATATTTCATCTGATATTTCATTCAAGTTTGTAGTTGCGAAAATTTGGCTGTTCTCTGAGAAAGTCTGTCTGATATTTGTTTCCTTTTGTAGATTCTCCATCTTCATATTTAGTAAATAATTTTCAATAGATATCAGGAGAGATGAAAAATCATGGAATAGTTGATGTAAAAATGTATATTGCCAACTTAACTTAGTATGACACACCTTTTTGATTTAGTGATAAGCAAAACCTGAAAGTGAGAGAACACAAAGTTTTAGGTCCTTATGTGGATGGCTTGTCGAAGCTGGTAGTCTCATGCTATCAAGTAAGTTAGTAACAAAGTGGCATCCAATTTATGATATTATTTATATTTAATAATCTGTAATTTATATTCTAAAAGTTTTGTTCAAAAATTCAAAATTTTAAAAAAGGTGCCATTTCAAAAAGCATGTGTATACATTCAGTTTGGTGCTTCAAATGAAATAGTTGATAGGCCTAATAGCGTTGTTAGACTGATAGTTATTGGTACAAATATAATTTTGGCTCTACTCTTAGGTAAATTTCCTGTTACTTGCTTTTTATTTTCTAATTTGCTTTGCATGCGCTTGGTGATTTTCATAACATCGTTTCTCATTAAAATTACTGTTGAGGTGTTTTTATTAACATTACGGTTAAATGTCAATAAGTCTGCTCTGAAGAGTGACAGTTCTTGATGTTGAACTTGAAACACTTTTCATTGAATTGATTTCGTTTGATATTTCAAAAAAGGACATAGATTCCCTAATGATGGAAGGAAATAAATCTCGCACTGTGGCAGCAACAATGATGAATGCTGAAAGCAGTCGGTCTCACGCAGTCTTCAATGTTGTCCTCACGCAAAGGCAATATGATCCTCATACACAGGTAAGCCTCATCACTAATTGATGTCAAAATAGTTAGTGGCGTTGAAATATTTCATTCAGGAATTTTTCCTATGTGGATAAATTGAATTATGTAAACTTTTAGAGCCAAAAGTCAAAAAGATTTTTCTGAGATTTTGGTGTTAAATAATAGCTATTGTTTTGTTCTCGGTGTACAATTCTTGAATCTAGGTACATGACGATTTTTGCTTGGCCAGCTTCGGTTGACTTCGTTGGAGTTGGACACTTCCAACTGAACTAGTCCAGCAATGCTCCTACTTGTAGCGGTCATTCCAACGTTGATCGCTTTTCAAATTATAGAATGTGAAGAAATGGTTGAGCTACATATCTTTTGTCTTTTAACTAATGCTATTCCTACTGTATTTATCCTGGGCATGTTCGACCTAGATTTTAAGTAGCTGAATGCATAGTTATGTCACCAAGGACCAAAGAAAACGATATTTGCTTGAGGGCTAGAGGAGACAAAGGCCAGATCATTCATGTAAGTATCTATAAGTACTGTTCAGATATTAGTTTGAGCATCTAAATTAAAATTGCATTGCCACAATGATTTACATCTATATACATGGAGGCACATAATAAAATCACCCTTGAATAAGACTAAAATGAAAAAATATAGCTGTCAAAATTCGATGATGCAGAACAGCATCTCTTGCAATAGAAATGTGATAAATCTTTTTGATAAAATAGACAATTACTGTATGTCAAAATGAATAATAATCATAAAATAATTTTAAAGCTCAAGTTATGAAATATTTTTGATTTTCTAGTAGAATCACAACAGAATATATGACTTATCTTACTGCTTCTGCTTCCCGATGACTGCATCAATTGAACAGCATATTATCAATAATTGGAATGAACTGGAATTTCTATCATCATATGGCAGAATGAAATTCAGAGATAGCTACTAACGACATACTAACAGAAGAACGGAATTCAAAAAGACCGAAATTAGCATAAAAATTTATCGAAAAATTCTATGCTGCGCACCAGACTTCTTATCATGATGCTGAAGAAGTTATCCTAAAAGCAAGCAAATGCAATTAAACTGCATAACTCAATGTTTTTGAATTTAACTAATTTTACAAAATACACTTAATACGATGATATATAATCCGTATGAATTATGGTTTCCACGACTTGCATTGATGTATATTATCTATAAAATATATAATAAACTATTTGCAAGAAGGGCACGTGTTGCAAAAGTGAATAATAGAGATAACACTTTTTAAAATATATATGAAATATAAGCAATAAATACCAGAAAATTGATAAACTAAACGCATCAGACATAACCCTCCCTAATTAGTAAAGCAAAATATAGCAAAAAAGCAGTTAAGTGGAAGAGTTCGAATGATCGAAAGATTGAGTGGGAGAAAAATTTGCAAAGACACCAACATCAACATAACAGCTGATGGTCAACGTCACCTGGGTGCTGCGATTGGATCTGTGGAATATCGGA
>JAACYV020090560.1:0-11113 GCA_009936425.2 Chrysaora fuscescens
TGTTCCTTCACTTTCTCGTTGTGAATCTGAATTGATCTCTGTCTTTGACCATCTAATAAATAGTCAATTCGATGTTTACCAAATGTTTTAAGTTGGATCATGGACTGAATATGGGCCTGAGATGTATTGTGCTTCTTAGCAGCCTTTGAAAAATTGGACAAATCAACGAACCCTTTGCTATTCCACGCACCTTTATCAGAGTTGAACAACAGG
Organism: Chrysaora fuscescens; assembly: GCA_009936425.2. Classification (NCBI taxonomy): domain Eukaryota; kingdom Metazoa; phylum Cnidaria; class Scyphozoa; order Semaeostomeae; family Pelagiidae; genus Chrysaora; species Chrysaora fuscescens. Next base: position 214 of record JAACYV020090560.1, read on the forward strand.
CACGACCAGCAATACAGTCTATTATCAGTCACTGACCCAGTTAACCATTCGATCCGCTCATATGTTTCTTGCAAAAAATGTCGAACAACTCCACTCCTACAGTTTTGGGAGATTGGTAATTCTGGCTTAGGCCGACCAGATTCAATTATTTTGGCTTTCTCAGTAAAGGAATAAGCAGAGAAGTATTTCTGAAGCAATGAAGATACAACATCCTGGTTTGTGGACTCAGCCATAGCCAAGTTAGAAGAACAGCAGATGACAGTGAAAAATTTACTAGCTGTTTATTTACGAAGCTTTTATTATTTCCTGTTAGAAAGACCCACCCTTAACACCCTCACTACAACGCACGCCGTCATCGCAATTATCACGGCAAATTTGCTATTATTCAGAAGCGTTATAATAAAAGATTTTCCGCCCTTAACAATTGTGCTTGCTGATAATGTTTCATACCTTTCTACTTCAGAACAATTTAGATTGCACAATTTTAACAATAAAAACAACTATGAATATGAATGAAAAAAGGTGTGAGTTTATTATCAATTATAAGATGTGACTGCATAAATGCATACAAATTTACGCTTACAATTTTAATAAGTATATATAATATAATATTTAAAGAGAGCTAAAGGTCTCGCGTTTAGTGTTTTACTTTTCTGCTTTTTTTCTAGTTTACTGCTTTCCTGGGACTGTCCAGCACTTCCTTCCCATTTCAGACCATCAGCCCACGGCGTCACTGTTGCCACTATTTATCATGTTAAAAGACAAAATTTACAAAGGCTTATAAAATACCATACCAACCAAATCTATTATCAAATTGCATTAAATCGAACGTGATCATAATCTTATCACAGCAGATCAGCAAAGGCTTTATCACAGACTTTATGTAAAATCACCCACTCTTAGGCCTACGATGATTCGGGTTATGAAGTATCACCGCACTACCTAATATAATCACATCAACTCACCAACTGATTTGAAATCTTAGGTAATGTTTCTTCTGATCAATTTGATTCAGTTTTCTTGGTTCTAATATTGGTATGTAACGGCTCTCCCTAGAGATGAAAACACAATGGCTTCATGAATTAAAATTCTGAGGTGAACGAATGAAAGAGAGTTTATGGATTCTCCTCTCTCCGTGGGAAATTCAAATGTTGCTGAAAATCCGCAGCCTTTTTCTCTGCGTATTTTCCCTTTGTTTCAGCCAGTTTAGAAGCTTAATTTATTCAGGAGAGAGCTCTCTGATTGGTTAATACTCTGCGCAGGGTATTCAGAAGGACCCTGGGAGGTAACGTATTTATAGATAGTCCAAATTGTCATATGACATAATTCCCAGAGAATGCAGTGAATTTTCACCCCTGGATTATATTATAGCAGAAAGTACGCAGATATTTTCTCTGCTTATCTGCCCTTTGCCCTTTGTTGGTAAGAAGCCTCGTACTGATAAAAAAAGTGTTATGGAAGAAAGGAATAAACCACAGCGGCTTTTAAGGAGGTAAATGGATAAAACAAGTAGATTGGTTTATAAAACTTTGAAAAAATGGTTGTAAAAAAATATATTCTTGCAACGCCAGGTTATTCTGTGAATACCCTGAATACCCGAACGGACCGCCACTGCTAGCGAGACCAATTTCTAAGACGGCTTATCAACAAGACTAGTTCTATCAAACAACTCCATCTCCGTGTACAACTATATGCAGGGACCGTAGCTGGTCGAATTCACTTCCTGAACAATGTCATGGGAGTCGCTAATTTCATTACCGAAGCTTGGAAAAGGGCGCCTGACATTTGTATTTCTTCTGATCCAGCAGTAAGTACATTTTTTGCAGCTTATTATGGAGTCCAATGGTTCGCGGAAGTCTGGCCCGAAAATATTTACATGCTCATCTTTGCCTTAAGAGAGGTTATTCTTATGGTATTGGCGGCAATGATAGGGTGTCAGTGAGCTCGTAAACACGTTTCTTTCTAGTGCAACATTATAAAACAAAAAAAACCAACTTCGGATCGTTTCTATATTAAGCATAACTACTTTACGCCTCATCACTTTGGGTGTTGCTGTACTGGTATCTTAGCCCGTGCTGATAGTGAATTATGTGATGTTTCGGCGTTGCTGCTTTAGTGGATATATAGATAATCCATTTATAGCGATATTCCTTTAGTAGTCAATGCCAAATATAAACTTACATGTCCCAAACTAAATATATCAACAGATATTGCAGATAAGTAAACCTGAACTTTCAGAGAGTCATTCTTGAGGGATCTTGGATTGATTATCCAGGCTCGTCAAATGTCTTTTCATATGGGTTTTAAACAGGTATTGCAAGGAAAGTCCTCTGATATTAACTGAAATGTCATTCCAAGCCTTCTAAGTGGTAAACGTTTAAGTGGTCTGAGACTTGAACTCTCAACAGTTTTTTGAGTGGGGCGGCCACAATGGCAACATTCTGGGTGTTCCTGTTTATTTTCTACAATCGGGTGGAATGGTGATGCCTATAAAGTTTATATCAACCTTCCGCCGAGTTAGTTTGGGTCTGCTTCAAAGGCTTAAGCAAATGCTAAGTTTGGCTAGCTTAGAACTTATTTGGGTAACACGTTTTTCTCTCATTTACTGCTGGTTCGGATTAAATCTTATTGCAGGGAATTTCAAACACAAGTCAGAGTGAGTTTTTGTCTAGATAATTCGACATTGTTTTAGGAATCTACCTTGATTTACAAGAGCTAGCATTGCATAAACATCTCTTACCCTAAATCACAAATAAGAAGAACTATCATCACTAATCAATACGTTAGTTCTGAGTGAAAAATATCCCCTTCCCATCTTTTTGGGTATGTTTTTGAATCAGCAACGTGGCTAATTTCTGTCAATATCTATTTGATATTTTGTGCTGTTTTGGTTATCTAGGTTTCAAATTACTAGTTTAATTTTATGAAGAACTAAGGGTGCTACGGTTGTCACAGTTTGTTTTTATAAAGTTTAAAATTTCATTGTCTAAAATTGTAATCATATTTTGTGTGTCTACTTTGGAGATACATCTCTGTTCTTTGATATTTTATGCTATGTTTGAATTAATCGGTATTGGTGTCTTTACGAGGGATTTAGAATTGTGCTTTTTTAATACATTCGTTGTAATATGTGCTCTGCTGACTGAGTGTCATTCTGTTTATTGCGGTAGTGCCGGTTTGGCACAATCCTCTTTTTTATAGGCACTCCGCTGAGTGCCACTGTATTTATTTTTGTAGTGCAAGTTGTGCACATCTTTATTTTTTAGGTACTCTGGAGAGTGTCATGTTGTTTATTGCGGTAGTGCCGGTTTGGCACAATCCTCTTTTTTATAGGCACTCCGCTGAGTGCCGTTGTGTTTATTGTGGTAGTGTCAGTTTTGCACACCCTCATTTTGTAGGTACTCTGGAGAGTGCCATTGTGTTTATTGTGGTAGTGGCGGTTTGGCACAACCCTCTCTTTTATAGGCACTCCACTGAGTGCCATTGTGTTTATTGTTGTGGTGCCAGTTGTGCACCCTTTATTTTTTAGGTTCTCTGGAGAGTGCCATGGTGTTTCTTGTGGTAGTGCCAGTTTTGCCCACCCTTATTTTTTGGGTTCTCTGGAGAGTGCCATGGTGTTTATTGTGGTAGTGCCAGTTTTGCCCACCCTTATTTTTTGGGTTCTCTGGAGAGTGCCATTGTGTCTATTGTGGTAGTGCCAGTTTTGCCCACCCTTATTTTTTGGGTTCTCTGGAGAGTGCCATGGTGTTTATTGTGGTAGCGCCAGTTTTGCACACCCGCATTGTATAGGTACTCTGGAGAGTGCCATTGTGTTTATTGTGGTAGTGCCGGTTTGGCACACCCTGATTTATATGCGCTCTGGTGGGTGCTATTATGGTTATTGTCACCCAGGATGCAGAGCTTTTTATTGGCAGCTTAGGCTAAGCCCACTGTCAATCTGTAGTGAACTTCCATTATTATTTTTAGGCCCTTTTTTATTTCTAGATGTTTCTTCTCTCGACATGCACCCTCTCACGTTCTCTCACCTCATGCGCTGTGTCACGTCGTGGTCACCAATTTAGGAACGAAGAATTGAGTTCGCTAAAATCCATCCTATGTCTAACGTAGTTTAAAACAACCTTCTAGTTTAACGTGCAGAGAACACGGAGCAAGAAAAAGACGTTGTTGTGTTGACTATCATTTTTCTAACTGAACTAAAGAGATTACATACAGCTTTTATATAGAAATGAAATGCAAAAATTAAGGTAAACAACGTAAATTTAAATTAGTACTAACGCATAACAGGAAATGAAATGAGAATGCCTTAACGCAAAGGTGATGCGGCGTGTGACGCAAAAGGGATGTAAAGCGAAGCTAAGTAAAAATATGAGAATTAATGAACTTGAGGAAATTAGCTTGAGAGAGAGAAAAAGGCCTAAATTTTTAATATTTAATTTTTTACAATCTTTTACCTTCTACGTTTCGAATGCTTCTCATCCGTTTGCATTCTAGGAGGTGAGCTATTGTAGTGAATTAAATATTGTAAATTTAGGCCTTCTTCTCCCTCTCAAGCTAATTTCCTCAAATTCATTCATTCTCATATTTTTACTTAGCTTCGCTTTACATGCCTTTTGCGTCACACGCCGCATCACCTTTGCGTTAAGGCATTCTTATTTCATTTCCTGTTTTGCGTTATCACTAATTTACATTCAGCTACGTTGTTAACCTTAATTTTTGCATTTCATTTCTATATAAAAACCTGTATGTAATCTCTTTGGTTCAGTTAGAAAAATGATAGTCAACACAACAACGTCTTTTTCTTGCTCCGTGCTCTCTGCACCTTAAAACTAGAAGGTTGTTGGAAACTACGTTGACGTCGGATGGATTTTAGCGAACTCAATTCTTCGTTCTTAAAAATCTACTTGCTTTTGTTTCCTTGTGAGGGACGGTTTGACTTTTATGGTGACGTCAACTGTTTGAGTCCCTCAGTTATGATTTATTGATTGGAATTTAAGCATTTATCTCTTTGGGCTGATCTCTTTTTTATTTTTATGTTTTTTTTTGGGATGGCAGGGAGTCTGTATCTTTTTTCTTTTAGGTTTGGTGGGGTCACACTTCGTGTTCTGTGGCCGGTTTGCTTTGCAAGCTGGGATCACCGCTCGTAAAAGTGATTCTTCGCTCAAGCAACAAAGGGCTGGCACACTGAGTTTCTTGAGAAAAACATTAAATTAAATTATCAAATATATGAAAGACTACGGGTTCTCTGTCTAGTAGAAATTGAAAGCCAAAGGAATACTGATTCTTCTTTTTTTTTGCTTTACGATTTGATATTTCAATTAGGTAGATTTATATTCTTGTGCCAATAAAGTACCAAGCTGCAAAAAAGATACATTTCAAAAAATAAAATATATAAAATATAAATTGACCTTAACTGAAGCTGTAACACTTTTGCTGGGTGAATTCTTTTTTTACTTTTTAGCCTTTTCAACACCCTTGGACAACTGTAATTTGAGTTTTTTTGGAGGAAAGGCATTAATTTTATCAGTTGGTGTTGACTCGACATCTGTGAGGTATCTGTGAAAAACATTTTTTCTCTTGGCATCTCCGCTACGTGATTCTTTCTCGATAGCAACAACCTTTACCCTGGCCTTGATGAGACTTTCACATTTTTTGAAGCACACTCTTGTCTCTACAGATGTAGAATTGGTTGTCTCCATATTAGCTACTCAACCCAGCGGAAAACTTTTTTTAAATCGCACCCGTAACACCTCGCTAAAACATTTGACGGTTCATCAACCAAGTTTTGTAAAGTAAGATTCGAAGCAGTGAGAACTAAATTATTGCAACTTGCTTTTATTTATTCCATTGAAATCTAATTACAAAATCTACTCAAATTAAAACTAATTCTACTTTTCACATGTGCTATTAAGATTGACACACGGAAGTTAACACAAAAAAAGGGACTGGCCCTAGCTACAACAACTTTATCTTTACAACACCAAGCATACTTTTCTCAATGTTTTGATGTTACATATAAGAGAGCAACAGTTAGCACAACTCTTATTAGGCCTAACAGAACCTATCATGGTCAATTTCTCTTGCCTATTCATATCCAAAAGAAATTCGATAAATTTGCATTCATTTTGCACAAAAACTAATCAGTTACATAGAAAAAAAATGACAAGCGGTTAATTTGCTTACCTGAACGAATGCCTCCATCGATACAAGAACAGTGGTAAATACAAGAGTCATCAGAAAGAACACAACACATCCTAAAACGAAGGAAAGTCATAATAGTGAATCTATGTTGACTTTCTGTTTGACTTTATGTTGACAGGCAGTAAAAGGTTGATCATCGGGTAAACTTTGCAGGTGGGCAATAGGCTACTTCACTGAACTGGAATCCTATGAAAACTCATAAAGGCTAGCCAAAAACTGGCCGTTTTAAAATAGTTAGTTTATGAGTCCCAGTATGAGCGTAGTTTGAGCTGTGGTTGTTGCTGTTTTTGTTGCGGGGGTGGGCGGAGGAGCGAATACTGGGACTCATGTAATAAGTCTACCTCCGCACCATTATAACTCTGCTTTTGTGTATGGAGTTAGTTACTGGACAAATTGGTTACACTTGTTTCGGTGAGTTGAATTCCATGTAGGTGATGGTAAATTCGTTCTTCGGTGAGGTACTCCTGACTTAGTTGAGTTGAATTACTCTTCGGTGAGGGACTGTTCTCTTCGTTGAGGATGCATTTATTTTGCGCACTTTTTGGTGAGGAGGTGGTTGGCAATTAAGGGGGCGTGCTGAGTTTTTGAATGACAGCTACGTGCAGCCTACATGATTTAATAACCATTCTTGCGCGATTAATGCATGTACAAACTACTCTTGCTTAAATTCTACGATTAAAATTTTTCGGCATTATCCTTCAAATGGAAGCTAATTTCCGCTAATTTCTATCCAATGTCCCATGTTCTCTCTTACGTGTAAGCCTACTACTGTTCGATTTATAAGTATCGAAAAACAACGGAAGTAAGCTCGCCATTGGTCCGCCCAAATAAGACACGAAAAGCTGCTTTGGATCACATCATCATGGCTATGGCTTCCCCATCACGGCCTCCAGAAGAAAATTTACGTACTTTTCTTGTTACAAATCTGAGAGAAATAATGAGAGAACTGGAAAATTTTCCATTGGTGGAGCATGCTGTTATAGATTATGCTTTATATAGACTTGAGCAAGTTGTACTCATGTCAATTGAATGTCAAAGAACATGGCCCAATGCTATCGACGATACAGCACTGGACCTGATTCTACGGGTATACTGGGACTTGGATGACCATGTTCTAAATCATCACTCTTTTGAAAATTTCCGTTTCCCCCAGTTTGAACGAAACACCTCTCTTATCTGTTATTATCTTACTTGTGTGCTTCTTTGCAGAGGAGAATAGAATCAATGCTCTTATTCTTATTGCTCTCTTAAAAAAGTAACGGCGGCAAATAGCTGTCAATCAAAAACTAAACACGCCCCCGTAATTGCCAACCAACTCCTCACCGAAAAGTGCACAAAATAAATGCATCCTCAACGAAGAGAACAGTCCCTCACCGAAGAGCAATTCAACTCAACTAAGTCAGGAGTACCTCACCGAAGAACGAATTTACCTACATGCAATTCAACTCACCGAAACAAGTGTAACCAATTTGTCCAGTAACTAACTCCATATTTGTGTGAATGATTCGTTGGTTGGGGGATTCTTTAGGCAAGAAGACTATCATCACCGTAAGTACAACAGACCACTTATTCCACTTTTGGAACAAAAAATTTCTTTATTTTTCCCTTTGTTTTTAGTATAATTTCCTTCTACACATATAAATATTCCAATCAAAATTTAGATTTAAGTTTAAAGTATTAGAATATAGTTAGGAACGGCATTTAGGCCAGTATCCAATCTGTTTCTTAATTTGATTCTGCTCTGAATGGTGTGCTCTGTGTGCCGACAAGATTGAATTGTGATGAATCAAGCATTTACCACGGAAAGGATTGCCTTTCCGTAATTTGAAGCCTTGTTTTGGATCCACAAGGATGGTAAATTATATTTCTGTGACATTTTCTACAGGTAAGAGTGAGTCTTCTGTTTAGCTATAGCCTAGTCTTTCCGGATAGGCAGAGGTAGTAATGTAGCTTGTAACCACAAACTCTGAAATAATCGAAAAGATACATAAACCTTTATTACACTAGCAATATTAGATACTAAGTGCCTCATTGTCCAATTACATAATATTTTAGGGAATTTGGAAAGAATGAGAAGACAAAAGAAACTTTCATTTGAATAAAGAGCATTATCAAAGAGCTAATAATGTTGCAAATACAAAAATGAATATAAAATAGCTTTGAGAAACTATAACAACAAGATAAAGAACATTTGGTATTAATCAACAGAACATAAGGTCTGATCTTCTAAATCACTGGCCTTGACAACCTGATGCTGACCATAATCAATTGAGAAACTCTTTTGACTAAATAGTTCATTGAGAAACTCAATTGACAATGTGCTGAGGAAACATGAAGAACGAGCTTGGCTTGGGAACAACAACAATAAGGTGAAACTATTAACAAGAACAATAAGGTGAAAAAAACGAAATAACTTGTTTCAAAAAGAATTTGAATGATGAAAAGTGTGAAGAATGTTGGAGGATTTGAGATATGAAGCCCCATCTGGATACACATGCACTGGCAGCTAAATCTGCCTCACTTAATGTGGGGCAATTAGGGTAAACCTTGGAAATTTTTTTTTTCTATCTTTAAGTTCTTGTAAGGTGATAATTTTTCCTTGAAAAAGTTACATAGAGCTACAGTTAGACAAATCTATCTTATTTATTGGCCACAAATACCTTGTTTTCTTGGATTAAACTTCACCCTAGGTGGAATATTGGAGGGATGGCCATTTTTGCGAATATTCAACAGTCTTCTTCATCATCAGGAAAATTTCATGTGTGTGCTAAACCACATGCATAATTTCTCTTATGGATCCAATTCACACTCGTGCATTTGTGGTTTACATTTACCCTACATGGTTAAGCAACCACTGGAGCCAAATTATCCATCTAACAGGCTCCTTAAACTAGCCCAGAGGTGGAAAATTATCAAAACTTTGACATGAAGTTATCAGAAATGTTTTTGGGTGAATAAATTTTCCTGAAAATTAGGCAGAAAACATTTTTCAAGTATTGAAATAATTGCAGATTTCTAATGATGTAATTCTAGTTATTTGACAGAATATATTCTTTCAACTTCCCTGAACAGTTTACACTGAGTTGTGAATGGCTTTCATTGTGGAAGAAAAATATATGTGTGCAAATTATTCACAGTAATCATTTCACAGAAACATCACAGAAAATTAAACATGACAGCTGATGTATTACCCATTTAATGAGCTTGATATAGGGAGAAGAACCCTTTCTCACATATATTATGTCTTATAGTAAGATCTCACTGAGCCCAAGTTACAAGACGGTCAATAGAAATAGCATGTCAAAAATATCAGAATATTTCTCTGTCAAAAATTTCTAGCTGGTATATTTCCTATGTATAGCATTCTTATATGGCATTATATTCTTTGTTACTCATTTTGAAACAGCCAAGCAAAATTCCACTCATTGAAAAATAACAAGGTTTTCCCAAGACCTTGCTTTTATTAATTAGTTAAAAAAATGAACTACCTCGAAAAGGAAACAGGGATAAAGTTTCTTGTAATGGGAGCGCTAAACAGTAATCAACAGCAACAGATGTTAAAGCTGAATGACTATCAGGAGAAATTAGCTTGAGTATTTGCCCTGTTATACATCACAATTAATTATATTTTGTGCCCTTAAAACCTAGGTGACACGATATGGTTAGCATATATAAAGCTAAACATTGTATTTTTCCTGTTATTTTTAGATAAATTGATATGGAAGAAGGAAAATATGGATCCTGATCTAGAAGATGTGAATACTCTTTTCAATTATGACCCATCATGTTATGAGTTAAGAGCTAGTCAAAATCTAGCAACTATTAAATGTGAAGTGCAGAAGTTTCCACATGACACAGTTGATAGTACTACTACAGACAGCATTGAAAATGCTTCCAAATACTTTGAAAATGGCACAAATACGGCTCCAGTTGAGCAATTCCTTTTGTCAAGTTTTGGAGGAATGATAAGTTCTTATGTTGAAGGCAGTACACATAAACCAAAAGCTGTAACAGCAAAACGCAAAGGTTACAGTGGTTCTTCAAAGCAAAAAATTAAAAGGCTGCACAATGGAAAGACTATTAGTACTCTTGCTGCTAAAGTTAGCTCTCTAGCAAATAAGAGTAAATATGTTGATGTTAAAGAAGTTTGCCAAAATATAGCTGTAGCATCATCTGGTTTTAAGGGATCAGATTCTTGTTTAAGCTTGAGAAAGAAAAGGATGGATAAAACATTAAAAAAATTAATTAAGAGGAACAATAAAATCAAACCCTGTGATCCAAATGAAAAGGGTTATGCTGCTATTCAGCTTAGTTATCACAATACAGCCATCAGCAGCAGTGTGAACAAAGGTATCAATTCGTGTTCTACCAACTTAATAGTGAATACACTTTTTCCAACACCTTTATTTTCAAACAACATTGCTGATGCTTGTCAAGAAAGTGATGCAGATTATAGAGTTGCAGATGGTTTACAAAATGTTCAGGATTACAACAGTGGAATGACTGCAGTTATCATTGGTAATCAGACACTGTTGGATGGTAGTAGGGATATTAATAACTTTCATCAAAATATTGCAAACACATTCCAAAGACCTCCTTCAGGTGAACTCTCTGAGCTGGAAAATAAAGAAACTGGAAATAACCACTCCCCGATATACGAAAACATATCAGAAGCAGCGGGAACTATTTCATCATTTAGTAT
>JAACYV020090782.1:0-11103 GCA_009936425.2 Chrysaora fuscescens
GCCATGGCCCTTGTTATAAGTTGACATAAAAATGTCAATTTTTCTGAAAATTAGGCCATTTTTGATCAGCAAAGTTTAACTCTTGTAATAGCAATAATAAAAAAAATGAAAGCAAAACACTGATCTAACAAAGACCATTACGCTCTCCAAAATTGGTGAAAGAAACCCAAACAGTGAGTGAGTTACACATTTTTAACCTTACATGGTTTTCAGACAATCAGTTGCAAAATTGTTGAGCAATTGACAAAAAAACTGGTTTCCCCCCCCCCCTCCCCCCGTATCAATGGTCATTTTTCCACAGAGTCATCGCGATTTTCAACTTATGCAACTGTTTTCAACATTGACATGGGGGAAGGGGGGCGCAAGGTGACAAAAACGGTGTTTTCAAGAATAGCTCAACAATTTTGCAACTGATTGTACAGCCTAGCCCTAGTACTGTAGAAGGCTGTATATAGGTTTAGGCCTATACTATTTTGTCTGGACTACCTAGCCTACGTCTATTTCAAGAATTTTGCCTTAAATTATCAAGAGATAGAGGGAAAGACTATTTGGAAGTTCAAGTACTAACCATTCATCAACAGGCTGTCTTTTCTCAAATCTATCTTCAAGGGTTTCGAGTGGTATCCCATCGATGTCTTCTTCATCATCATCGCCCTGATTATCATCGGAGGATGCCAGTGGTTCACACTGGTATGGTTCAAAACCAGTAGGAATATCACTCATGTCCTCCAGCTCTTCTTCACTTCTAACTGAAACATTCTCATCGCTATTGGAAGCCGAGGTTGCATCAGAAAAATCTGTTATGTCGCTCATTTTTGTTTCTCACTATGGTCTCCTAGTAGCATTCAGTTGACAAAATTAAATGAACACACCGCAATGCGTCACTCTCCCCAGGCTCTTTTTGAACAACTTGCCATGACAAAACCTCCAGAAACACCAACCTCGGCTCGCTATTGGCAAAAAAGACAACACCACCGAAATCAGCGATGTTTAATTAGTCGAAACTCATCAATATTGAAAATATGTAATTTGATTTCAGTGGCACTTTAAATGCAATACCACATTTTGCTGTCTTTGGGATACCTATTCCTGGGATCCAGAACGGCAAGTTTATGTTTTAAAAATCCTGTAGCTAGCTGATGTAGGCAAAATACCGGAGGTTAAAATTTAGGGACCTCCTTTTGGTTCGGAGGCCAGAAGGCTTAAATCCTATAAATTATTGGCGGGCAGAAGGAAGCAAAATCAAACCAATAACCCCTGTGCCTCTTGGCTTTGTGCCTGCAGTGGTTTGAAGAAAGGTGTCGATTAAAGTTCTTGCTTATCAATACTATCATATGTTATTCCTATGAAATTCTGAAGTCACATCTAATGTAGAAGTCAGGTGGTAACAACAACTCGGGCAATGATAGTGAATTGCGTAAAAGGGAGGTTTATGACCTTAGTAAGCTACGTAAATAGAGGGCTTGTGTAAGTGTTACTGATTTTTGCTCATACTTTGTATCGCTTTTTCCTTCTAGACTCATTTTCTGATGAACAAGGGACTACTGCTTCTTCTGCTGATGACAGTACATCAGAGGACATCAAATTAGATAGAGCAGAATCAGAGATTTGTGACGGTAAGTCAAGCCTGAAATTCCTTAATATTTTAGATACCTTCCTCAAAGCTTGTAGCAGTTCCCATATAATCCTCATTGCGTGGATCTTTATAGGACTGCTATGATGGGATCCCTCCGAAGCATTCTGCCTGAGAATCCAATAATAAGGTTTTTTCTCATGAATTTGAGTCTTTTGCTGGTTGATCAATGGAGGCACATTTTGCTTTAGTTTCTTAAGAAGGAGGATGTTAATAATCTCGTTGTATGCCTAAGTTTCCGAGTTGCTAAACAATCAGTGTGGTGAGAGCCGAGAGGGACCATAGGGTTTTGATCACATACTATCCTGCGCTCGTTGTTCTTGTACCTTCTTAAGCAATTTTAGTGTTTCTTGAGATTCATTGTTTCATCGATTCTATTTTGATTTTAATTTTGTTTTATTTTATTTTTATTTGAAATCCATGTATATTTCTTACAGCGGGAATTTCTATACCTGAAGCCCATTCCTTGATGAAAGAAGTTGGAGACCTGCTCAAAAGGTATTCTAGATGAGAAAATAGTACCCCGAGATTTGTGTGCATCTGCCGCTATAAATGTCATCAGTGAGCAATTTAGAAAAGAAGGAATGTCCGCTGCGGAGGTTAGTAGAACCGCTGCATTATGGCTCCAATACATGGAAATGATCGATTTATCGCGCAATGTTATCAAAGCTGAACGCACATGCAACTGAGAACTCCACCTCAAGACGCTTGCTAAAATGCTTCCTTACCTAGCAGCTGCAGGGCACAATTTATATGTGAAGTGTGATCGCCTTTACCTCCAGTTGATGAGTGATCTGCCAAAAGAACATCCCGATGTACATCGCCAATTTGTTGCTGGTTATCATAGTGTCAGACGAAGTGAACATTATTGGGCTGGTTTGCCGACGGATCTCATAATCGAACAAGTTTTAATGAGGAGTCTAAAAGCCAGTGGTGGATTGACAAGAGGAAGTGGCATGTCCGAGCAGCAGCACCATGTTTGGTTGCTGTCCATGCCAGTTTGTGCTGATACTAACCGAGCCATGCAGTCCCTCACCAACATACACAACAAATCAGGGGAGCAAAATAAAGAAATGAGCAACTGGAGGAAGCAGCGGGACAAGAAAGACACTACGATCGTCTTTAGTTCTCTTGCACAGCACACACCTTTTTCCTCCGATCCAAGTCTGTGTAACATTATGACTGGTGTTAATGCAGATAGCGAAGTTCAAAATTGGAGAGCACATTTTGTCATCTATGTCTGGAAAGTCTGTTGAGGAGTACTGCTCCAGCCCCAAAGCAGAGGCTGTCACAGTGGCACCTAGAGCAAGCGTGAAGATTGACAGGAGATCATCCAAGTAGACCCCCAACTGCTCTTCCAGAGGCTTATTTTAGCATGCTATAAGTCTGAAAACTTTGCATCTGCCTTTGAGTTTGAATTGGCTAGCTATCCTACAGCTTTATTTGAGAATCCGTACAGAATGCGCCTCGCACAGAAACCAGTCCTTGCTAGCGCCATTTGGTCAAAGTTGAGCTTAAGTGCTAAAGGTGCATGTCCATCCGACGTGCATACTGTCTTGGATGGTGGGGCTCTACTTCATCGTGTGCCCTGGGCTTAAGGCTCTACAAAATACGGAGAAGTGTGCACTGAATATTGCTCATATGTAAATCGCAAGTATGGCAAACCTACGATTGTTTTTGATTGATATGGTGAACTATCAACAAAGAGTGCAACTCAGAAGCGATGTGCGGTTGGCAAATCATCTCCGACAATTACTTTGACTGAAGACATGCCGGTCACTGTGAAAAAGGAACAGTTCCTGTCTAACCCCCGAGAATAAGGGAAGGTTCATTCATATGTTAATTCATCCCTTGAAGAAATCAAATTGCGTAAAGCTTCAAGCTAAGGGGGATGCAGATGTTCTCATTGTCAAGACAGTGGTTGGCTCTGCATGCGAGAGAGCGACATCACTAGTCGGTGATGACACTGATCTCTTAGTGCTATTGTGTTTTCATGCCAATGCAGATGGACATGGCTTGTACTTCAGGCCAGAGGCAAAGAGCAATGCAAAAACAAGACGCGTTTGGGATATCAGACAAGCCAAAGTTGAGCTCGGCCCAGCCATTTGCGCCAACATTCTCTTCTTGCACGCGCTCCTGGGGTGTGACACGACGTCACGCCTACATGCTTTAGGAAAGGCTATGGCACTAAAAAAGTTTGAAACATCTGAATATATTCGAACTCAAGCAACGGTGTTTGAAAGCAGAACCTCTACATAAGATGAAATTTGTGAAGCTGGGGAAAATAATTTGGTTTCACTTTAAGGCAGGAGACCAGCTATAAAGCTGGACAAGCTTCGTTACGAAAAAGCCCAAAGCTCTGCCGCAAACATCAGCTGCTGCACGATTTCATAGCCTCCATGTGCGCCTTCAGACAGAACTGTGGAGACAAGACAATGCTGATATTCTAATAGAGGACTTTGGCTGGAGCTTCCAACAAAGTCAGATATTGCCAGTTATGACTGACCAACCCCCTGCACAAGCATCACTGATCCAAATCATCCGAAGTCATTGCTCTTCAGACTGCAGTACTCAGTGTTGCACCTGTTGCAAGCATGGCCTCGAATGTTGAGCAGTCTGTGGGCAGTGTGGAGGAGCAGGGTGTTCTAATTCGACACCAGAACTTCACGATGAAGAAGATTAATAAAACTAGAGAACAACAGCTAAAAACGTATTTTCGTAACCATTAAAAAATTGCTTAAATGTAAATTCCTAATAAAACTTATCAGATATCCGAAAATAACCCACCAGTCATAATGCTTTAATAATTGTTTTGATATTTTTTTGGGTATGAATACACCTATATGGCCATTCTAGCTATGTTTGAAATCCCATTTTTCTAAAAATAATTCTAGCAGAAGGTATAAATAAACATTTTTAGTTCATTTTTACTTATATCTCGTTCTTCTTATGCCAGCAAATGAGAGAGAATACCAAGTTATGATGTCAGGCTTGTTTTCATGTTTTGGCAACGGTTACCTTATTAAAATTTGGATTTTGACAACCTTCCACCAAGTCGATTAAATAAGATTTTTGATATGTTGTTACTAGTGTTATTTGCTACTGATTTGTGAAAAAAAGCTTCTGTTGTAATTATTTGGAGGTCAAACCACAAAGTTACCAGACTAGTATGAAAAGGATGAATTTTGATGAAGAGAAAGTGTCAGAATTAACAGGTGTCTTTTCTACCTGGGGAAATCCATTTGACGAAAGTTCCAGCCTCATCAATATGGCCTCCGGCTTAGAAGCTCCAGGTGATGTTCAAAAAGATCTCCTTGAAGCTCAAATCTGTGGAGAGTCTGCCTTGAGTGAATTTGTTGAGAAAAGAATCGGAACGAATGACACATCTTTTTATTACCTAATCATGAAAGCTCAAAACTTTTGCCACAATGAAGGCTAAGAAAATTTGCAAAGTGAAGGAGAAAGCCATTACAATATATGCTGAGCGGGCATATTCGCCAAACTTCTGGTTATAAGAGAAAAGAGAGACTCAGTGAGCATGAAAGAACTCATTACTTGCTTTCTTGGCCCATACCTTGGTCACTTGCTTTACCTGATGGGGGATTAGTTAAAACTGTGAAATCTAAGCTGCTCAATGCTCTCGAGGCTGATGTTCCACATTTGGAAACTTTGCCAGAAAAAACAACCTTTGTTTTTGATGGGATGGTTATTTTGCAGCAGCTCAACACTTCCCATCTTGACACTTTCGGAGACATATCAGATTTTATCTTCAAAAGAATATTATGGGGGCATCTGCATTATGACAGATCAGTACCTTGATCACTCAGTTAAGGAGGTGGAAAGAAAGAAGCGTGGTAGCAGTGGCGTAATTTGCATAAAGCTTGAAAGACGCGATCAAAAGACACAAAAACAGTTTAAGAAGTACTTGGCAAACAAAATAGAGCTAGTGAAGTTTTTGCTAAGTGATTTGAGTCATCCAGAACGCTTCAGAGACAGAATCCGTAACAGGACTATTTATGCGACATTGTTTGTGTTTTGCCATTTCTGTAGTCAATGAAGATGTATGTGCAGTTGAAGTGGAGATGCTGTGTTCTAAGCAAGAGGAAACAGACACAAAAGTGTTCTTGTGTAGCAAACATGCTGAACAGTGCAGAAATGAAACATTTGCATTGTCACTGTAGACAGTGATATTGCAATATATGGTGTCTACTTTGCTGATAAGTTCAACATCAACATCTACATTGAAATTGGATCAGGGAAGTCCAGGAGAATTTGTGATATCAAGGCCACCTACAATAATATAGGTTCTTCTATTGTGCAGGTGCTTCCAGCTTTGCATGCCTTCACTGGAAATGACTACACAAGTGCCTTTCATATGATTGGAAAGATAAAAGCGTAAAAAATCCTCAAAAAGTTCGAGAGTTTTCAGTACGTTTTTGGCATGATTTGCGAAGACTTCGAGTTTGATATGCAGTTATTTGAAGTTATTCAGGAATTCGTTTGTGCGCTTTATGGCCTCAAATCGATGACTGATGTCAACGAAGCAAGATACGTGAAGTTTTGTTCAAAAAAGGACAAGTGCCAGAGCCACATCAGCCTCCACCAACTAAAGATGAGTTATTACAACACTGCAAACGTGTATCATACGTCACTGCAATCATAAAAAAAGGTCTGGAGCTGAATGTAGAGAATCCATCGCCTCGAGGACATGGCTGGATAATTACTGCAAGTGGTGACCTAGAGATTGCATTGGATGACTCGAAAACCTGCCCCTGACTCAATTCTTGAAATGGTGTTGTGCAGTTGCAAGAGATCGAAATGTCATTCAGAAAGCTGCAATTGCTTTGCCCATCGACTAAAATGCACGGATATGTGCAACTGCAGCCAATGTGAGAACCAATATGAAGACGATGACGGTAGTGCCAGCAATCTTAGTGATGATGATGATGTGGAGATGGGAGACAGTGCAGGGGATTTAGACTAACAAATTTTTGGAAAACTTTGATATTTAGAAACAGCACGTGCATAGAAACAGTTAATTTTAGTCCCTGCAATGATAGAGGTGGGCTTTGGGCTTTCATCGTTTGTAGGCTTGGCCAATTTTCGGGTATTTTATTCAAAATCCGTCTTTCTTGGGTTTTCAAAGTCATACAGTGTGTGCAGCTAACTGATTTAGAAGAGCCAACTTTCTGATGCTAAAAGCAATGTAAAAAGATTCATTCCCTGGATTTGTGTCTGAATTTTTCTGTCTTGATTGTGTCTGAATTACTTTTTGTCTCAATGAAAGGCGTAAGACCACCTTGGAGTCAAAATAAACTAAATTTCTATCCCTGTTTGGTTAGCGGCGGTCACTCATAATTTTACAGCATGCTATTGTGATAAAATATAAAGATTTGTAAGCATTATTAGCAGAAGGGTTTCCATGGTTTCCCATCACCTACTCCA
The DNA here is from genome assembly GCA_009936425.2 of Chrysaora fuscescens. NCBI lineage: Eukaryota > Metazoa > Cnidaria > Scyphozoa > Semaeostomeae > Pelagiidae > Chrysaora > Chrysaora fuscescens. The sequence continues at coordinate 7,079 of JAACYV020090782.1, forward strand.
GAAGACATATTGTTTTAGCCTCGGGTTCGCATACATGTGTCCTATTTCAAAATGCAACTCTGTCATCTAATAACTTGATGGAAATGCCTCTCAAATTCAGCATGTCCAACAGGTAAATTTATGTTTATTAAGGTCTAAGGAATGTTTTTATATAAGAATTGAATTGCCTGCGAGATTTGCAGGTGTGCACAACCTCAGCGACCTGACTATTCTGGAATGAGTGAGAATGTTAATGACAGGCTGTTTACATTCCTGATGCTCAACTGAGTGATAAAGGGGATGAAATTGAAATTTTTGAAATTGAAGTGGAAGACAAGGAAAGTTCTTTAGATTGAGTCCAGTGGAGAAAATGAATATGACAAATGAGTCTACAGAAGATAATGCAGAAACCAAAATAATGCACAAGTTAATTCTACATTCTTGGGTCAATCATTTCCAGCTCCTCCAGAAGAAGAGCATACACCATTCCAATATTTCCTGCAATTTTTTGAAAAAAATCTAATTTCTCACATTGTTGAGCAAACAAACTTGTACTAAGTGCAAGTTCATGGTTCCTTTCTCACAACCCAAAAAGTAGTAGAGCAGTTTCTTGGTATTTTCATTCTCATGGGTATTATCAAATGAAAATACCCACAATATCGTATGTACTGGAGTCCTTGAACAAGAATTCTAGCTATAGGAGATGTAATGCCTTTGGTAAGGTTTACAAAGTTTGCCCCATGATCAAAAACATTTTTAAAATGTATTGCTCTCAGTCCTGAAGAATCCCATTCCGTGGATATACACAAATAATCCAAACATGCATGATTTCCTTTGTGGGTATCTGCCAAAAAAGCCAGATAAGTAGGGCATGAAAGTTATAAGTGATAAGTAGCACACTGTGAAGCAGCCAGGAAATAAAGAATTTAGAAAGGTTGGAACAGTGGTCACAAGGCTTGTTGGCACTTGCCAAAGCATGTTGGCATGTCTATTTATACAATTTTGTTCACAAGTTTGATAATGGTCTTGTTCAGATGGTGTAATCATTCATTGGAAATGAGGAAGGAGGAGCTGTAAGGCGTTGGAGTGCCAAAGACAAAGCAAAGATTGATGTGCGATATAATATAACAAGCACATGGTTGGTGTTGACCTCTGCGACATGCTAATGGCCCTCTATAGAATCAAGCTGTGGACAAAAAAATGGTATATGCACATTATGTATTACTGCATAGGAGTTGCCATTGTCAATGCTTGGTTGCTATACAGGAGACAATGCCAGCAAAAAGGAGTTAAAGAAAGGAATGTTATGACCTTGCTCAAGTTTCAAACAATAATTGCAAATACCTTCCTTGCTTCAGGGAAGGAAACTACCTACTGCAAAAGAGGAAGACCTTCAAGCCCCAGCAGCTCATCACTCACAAAGAGAAAAAAGCACCACTCTCCAGAAGTGTCCATATCAGATGATGATGTTATGCTACACACAGTGCATCACTTCCTATCATTTACGGAAAGCCAACGAAGATGCCGCCTATGCAGCAAGGGGTACACATATCAAGTGATGTAAATGTAAATTTAAGAGTCGCTCATTACTGTTTTGATGCTGCAGTAGTCAATTCTTGGCTTCTATACAGGCGTCATATGGAGCGTTGTATGGAGAACAGAAGAAAATATCAGCATTGAAGGATTTTAGATCCAGCATTGCAAATGCTCTAACACAAGGTGGAAAATTGCCTCGGAAGAAGCGAGGTCATCCATCTACCAGCAACAATGTACAGCAAGTAAAACGGTTAAGGTTACATCCTTACCCAATTCATGACATCAGACACCATTGACTTGGACACTGGCCAAGCCACAGTGATAAAGAGATGTGATGCAAACTCTGCCCCAAAAGATACACACGCATCAAGTGCTCAAAATGTGATGTTAGTCTTTGTTTAAACAGTGTTCATAACTGTTTTAAAAAATATAATTTAAAATGAGTCTATAAGTATAGATAATGGGAAAAGGACCAATTATATCAAAATAAACACAGATTGGTAGAAAATTATTTTCTGTGACCTGGTATCAGACTTCATGAGGCAATTTTAGCATGTTATTCTGGATTGTTATATGTATTACAGTACTTTGTTTTCTGATTTATAATACAGCAGTAAATATTTTTGTATTGACGAAGGATTTCACTTCCATTAATGTTCCTAAACCGATCATCCCAGGTTATTTATTTCCTGTTGACATGGTTTCTTTATTCTAACTCATTAATATTAACTTATAACTTCCTTTCTCTTCAATATCTGAAAGGACTATGATTGATGTGGACTCTTGTGAAGTATATTTAACTTGCCATCACGTTAATTCAATTGGAAAAATGCCATCTGTTGAAAATCTTCCCATAGATGTGACACACCTTGGCCTGTGAAGAATATTCTGTAAAAAATGTGAATTTTGCTCTTTGGCAAAGCCGGCTCACCAACTCACTCAGAAGTTTATGAAGTTGAACATCGAAATTCAAGCTAAATCCCTGCATTCTTTTGAACACAAGTTCACATATCTTAAAACCATGCCTTTAGCCATTCACCAGCAGAAGGTAGAGGCCACATTTTAATCTAACCTCTACATTTTTCAAAATATTGGGAAACTGACAGGTATGATTATCAATACCACCAAAATTTACTTATATTAATGTACTAATATTTCTGCAAGTTGTTTTGCAACTTTGTTTTAATACAAGGAGCTCAGTTTCCCAGAACCTGTTCTTTGCCACTCTTCTCTGATCAGTTCACTTAATTGCATTTTTACATGCATGCAAGAAGAGGCAACAGCTACGAATTTAGGTAGCAAAGCAAAATGATGAGCTTAAAGAGCTTATGAAGGAATATAATAACAATGCTAAATGTGGAAAACTTGTACAGGATATTCCCTTTTGTTACTACAAGGCAGTTAGCCATGGGAAGTTTTTGTGGGCAGCAGAAGCATTTTTAGAGGTAAGATTTGTTCATGTTGTATACTTCAAGGGCCCCTTAAGTCAAAAAACAATTTCAAGAGATTTTGGCGTTTAGTGATAGGTAGTGAGAACTCTGGGCTCTCAAGGTTGACTTTCGCTGATCAAATATTTCTTGGTAACGAGTACTGCATGATGTCAAGGGGTTCTATTTTTAAGACTTGTGGGCATATTGTTATGTTCTCGTTGTACAATTTGTGTAGCTCAGTAGCAACGATTTCTCTTCAGCCAGCTTGGGTTGACTTGACTCTATTAGAGTTAAACACTTCCTACTGGAGGAAATTCAGCAATGCTCGTATTTGTAGTGGCCATATCAACGAGGATTGCTTTTGGAGATGGAAAAATGGCTATTCAGAAATTGTATACCTACACCTTTTACCTAATGATATTCCAAGGCATGTTTGACCTAACCTTCAACTAACTAAATGAAGACATAGTAATGTCTGCAAGGATCAGAGAAAGCCAGATTGGGACCAAGAGTGCTAGAGAAGATGAGGGCAAGACCAGAAAACGCATGTTAGTAACTATACATTCATTATGCATATTTAAAATGATTCTTTTTAGGCCAGAACTGTTCAGATACTCGACTGAGCATGAAAATAAATGCATTGTCACGTAATTCACATTTATATAAAGGCACACAATTAAAACACTCTTGAATATATGTAAATATGGCTGAAAAAATGCAAGCCTGCAGAAAAGCATGTCTTCAAATGCTACAAAACTTTTTCATCAAATAGACAGTATGCCAAAAGTTATAGAATATTCTTGGTTTTCTAGAAGAGTCTCAAAAGCATGTACAACTATTTTTCTATACTTCTTCCCAATCGAAATTTGAATCAACTGGAATTTGTATAATCATTTTGCAGAAATAAAATTCAGGGACAGTTATTAACAGAAAAAGGGTATTCAAAAAGACAAAAAGCTATTAGGCCATGGGCAGTGAACTCGGTTCGTTCAAGTTCGTTGGACCCAACCTGGAGACTACTTTCTGACAATAGAAAACTAAAGAACATACCTTTCTGATTACATTTCCACTTGTTCGCGG
>JAACYV020090893.1:0-11102 GCA_009936425.2 Chrysaora fuscescens
TTTCACCGGTCAGCTTTTGTAGAGGTGGCTCAATTTGAACATCTTTTGAGATATCTATTGCCAACTTTCCCAAAAGATCACGTAATTCGTTGTGCCGGTGATGAACATATCCTCCTTTTTGGCAATCGATGAACCATTTGTTAATTAACTGATTCAATGATTCATCGATTCGTCGCTTGTTTGAATCAAAAATCGGAAAAAGGAAAAAATATTTCTTAATAGATATGCCTATGGAAACTTGCTTGTTTTCGAATTTTTTTCTCTCCCGTGACGTCACAAGTAGAACACGTTCGTTAGAGGAAAAACTGCGTAAAATGACGTCATCAAGCTATTTGAGTTAAGCTCATGCTTGAATATATAGGCTTTTTGAGACAAGAAATCAATAGTTTACTAGCTAAAAAAGAATGTACCAGTTGTTGCCTTCGTTTGAAGAATGTTGCTCGGAGCTAGAACAGTTCAAAGTTGCAATTTTTCGTGCATGCGTCCGCAGTTTCTGCTATGTCCGTTCGTTATGGTTTCATTGCGTCTCCCGACGTGCGTAACCATAACATTCTCAAATGCGATCAAAGCAAACAAACGCAATAGAATTGGGAGGTCGGAAAGTGATTCCAGCAGTAGCGAAAGAATGTCTCAACAATCTTTGTCTGACTTAATCTCAAGTGCTTTAGATAATGGAGAGGTAAACCCCAGGGGGGGGGTTGCGCTTGGCTGATAGAAATACGGGGTGGGGGGGTGGTCAGTCTGTGAATTTTACAGGCCACCCACAACAAACAGCTCATTTTCACTAAGCCCAAAAAAAATAACAGCTCTTCTTATATGTTGTACACAAAATATCACAAATTATAATTAGGATTGAATTGTTAGGATAACGCACAATGCAAAATCAAACTTGTATAATACTGATTTGGTTCCGATGTGGATTTCTCGAAAATATCACTTTTTATCAATTTAATACCTAGAAAATTATATCTGCTATTTTTTAGGACTCAAAAATTTCATTTTTGAAATCGTTTACCCAAAAACATCGGAGGTAAACATAGAATTAATTAAATCTTGTTATTTTAGATTCTTTGCATGATTCATTCCTACTGCACATGTTCAACAATTGCAACGCTCTACGATTTAGAAAGATTTATCTGCGATAAAGAAGAAAAGGAAACATTTCTCGACTTGAAAATCGGTCCACTGCAGAAGATCCCGCTTGTTTATCATCACTTCAAGTTTCCCTCTGATATGGAAATAAAGAGACTGAGCACTACTGACGTCATGAAGCATTTGTGGCAATATATGGGAAAGCAGGCAAGAGACAAAAAAGTAGATATGGAGAAATTCATGGAAAATTTAGCGGGAAAGTTTGGTCTCGGAAACCCGTATGAGATGGGCGTGACAATAAACAGCATTGCACTAGCAATTCAGGTAAAACAAGTTTTCCTTTTTAAATTTTAGTAGCTTTGACTGAAGTCAAGCTCTTAAAAAACGTAACATACCAACATAGCGAAAGTGGTGTGGTGGTATGATCAAAACATTTTAAGTGCACATCCAGTGCAAAATGTTATTTTTGTAAATGATAGTCAAACTGGATATAATATGATCATCGAAAATATAAATGAAATCGAGTGCGTAGTTTTGAAAACTCTCTTACAAGATTTCACTGAAGAATTTCTGCCGATTTTTTCTGCTAAAAATTAATATAAAACTTTACAAGATTTTCTCGTGCTTGTTTGTCTTTCGCTGAACCCTACCCGATTGATAATCAAAGTTAAGTTAATTCCAGCTGCTGCCTTCGCAGGCCTATTATGCTCCATATTTCTGCAAGAAATCTCTGCAAAGGTGTAGCAGCCTGATAGTTTCTAATTTTGAAGTCCTAAAAATTTCCTAAACTCTTGCTTATTTTTGGGTCTAAAATGCTACTCTCTTAGCTATTCATGACATCAATTTGCTATTCATCTTTTGTCCACGAAGAGGGTGAAAGGGTGTACGTTGTCCATAGGTAGTAAAAAGAACCAAATTTGGTGACATGGAGAAAATGAAACAGGCAGAGAATGAGCTTTTACAAAATATGGAACAAGATTTAGACGATTATCTGAGAAAACTTAGACGGGGACTCACGGGTCAGAACACGCGAGCCCTGCACGGGCAACCCGTCAATGTCGTGCAGAAAGTCGCGGGAATGCACATCGAAGACGCTATAATGGCTATATTCCAGCATGCAAACGACTGTAAGAAGAGTATTCAACGCAACATATCAATGCAAGGGCTCTTCACGTCTACCCAACGTATCATGGACACGATGATGTTTTTCGCAAGTAGGCCGGTTCTCTCCAAGTTCTTCCATGCGATCGTTGCCACGGTAACATTCAGGGCACTGGGCCTGGACGATGAGCAGTTGTTGGTAATGCTGGGATACAAAGATGCCCTCACGAAAATGACCGAAGAGCAAGTAATGGAAATGTACCCGAATCTTGCTTATCAAGGCTCAAACAAGGGCGATAAAAGGACGACTCGACATTTCAAAGAAGGTGAGATTTGCAATATTTCAGACCCCTGTAGGGCGTTTCAACCCACTGGAATTGCATTGAAAATACATTATTCCATCTTCAGAATACTGCAAATTTGAATGGTTTCAAAGTTACTGCAAATATGGTAAGACAAATCAAAGTGAAAACAAGAGATCCACGGCTGATTAGTGAGCTTGTAGAATAATGAACAGTAAATACACGCAAGCATGAACCTTACGTAGTACATAACGTAACAAAATAAGGGCCTTGGACAAAGCCCATCTCCAGGCTGACAATTTAGCTGCCATACATTTACTTCCATATTCAAAAGACGCTCTTAAACCGAATTTGAAGCTAATCAGATGCTCCTCTTTTAAGATACGATGCAATTATTACTTACACTTAAGTTTGTTTCTTAACAGTTTGACGTCATCTTTTTTACATGGGCATAGCTAAAAATAGAAAGTAGATAAAAATATTGAAGATCTGTAACAATAATCTTTCTTAATTTTCCTTTATCTTTCAATATTGGCATTAATAGTTAATTTGTATTATAACATTCACTAGTTTACTATTGCAGCAAGGAACATTTCATGGTATTAAAAGCTTGTTTATATATTTTTGTTTTATCTTTGTAAATATCTGAAACTGGAATGTTTTGAAATATTAATGTTTTCGATTCGAAGTACATGCATGAAAAGTCTTGCCTTCAGATCTCAAATCCATGCATTTAATCTTCATTTCACGTATTTAGGATATCTTATAACGAAAATAACAACGTGGAGAAAACAAATCGTTTTTTATATTTTTTAGCTCGAGTAAAACAGCAGCTTCGAAGCTGGCTTGAAAAATGTTCAAGACCAATTGACCTTCACTTATTGAGCAACGTGGAGCTGAAAGTAGCCCAGTCGTTGGATCCTGAAGCCACTGGCTTTGAAAGCATTGGACAAGGAACCTTCCTGGAGTTTTTAGGGTCGCATAAAGAATTTAACAAGTTACTTGGCAGCTCTGTTATTGTGGACTCTTCAGCATCAAGAGATGTTGATAATGTCGCTATTTCAAGGAAGCAAATCGAAGAGTTCACTCTTCAGTGTGGGCCAGGAAAGGATAAGGTAAATGAAGTAAATAATTTTTAGTAGTAAATGTTTCTATTGGATGCCCCCACTGACCCACGTAGAAGAAAAACTTTTGATTTTTAGAATAGATACCCGTGTTCTTAAAGGGCTTAATAAGCAATTTTCCTATTTGTAAGCTTAAACAGCATATTGAAATATTTTCCATATTACTGATTATTCATTTGTTTGTCTTTTATTATTCATTATTTTTATTTCTCAAGCTACATTCTTTTTTCTATTAATTGATCCTACTACTCTATTAATCATTTTTCTGATTTTCTCTATATTCTTCTTTTCCCGACTGTTTTTCTCCACTTCTGATTGCACGGCCCGTTTGCACTTCATCGTATCTACAACTTACGGTATTAACATAACCATCAAAGAAACATTACATTTGTCAAATTAACATGAGGGAACTTTTGTCGTATCAAATGTGCATCCCTAATAAGTCATATGCAATTGATACCCCAAAATTTGTGACAAAAAATGGCACATGGTTGTTCAAAAACAGGGTGTAGTCAGAGTGCCCCCCCTTGACTTTGCAGTGATTCCCACGTCTCTGATTTATTGTTCAGGGGGGTCAAGTAGTCATAAATACTATCTCCCCTCATTAAACTGATTATCATTTTTTGCTAGATCGAGATTCAGATTGCAATTCGCAAGCAGTTTCCAGAATTACGGCACAACTCTAGTGATGTTGATGACGTTATATCTAATACTAAACGCGACGTGCAAGCGCAGTGCTCAGTGACGTACCTCTTTTCTCTGCTGTGTGGATTCGAGGAAGACAATGATGTCACTTCAAATGAAGCATCTTGTGACCGTAACAAGACTGGTTATCTTGGGGCATTTTTGCATGAAGATGCGATGCGTTGCCTTTCATCCGCCCCTCTGTTGGAAAACCTGGCCGCATGGAGTAACTGGTCATTGGTTTTCGAGCCTCAATTTGGAGATCTGAGGTCGTTTCTGCTCAAACAAGACAAAGTGCACGCAATCGAGGCATCAGCAAATGTGTTCCTCAAAATCAGCTTAGATTCGACTCCTGACGATTTGAAGTTTGCACTGGATGCGCATGATCCCGATGAGACCGCTGGTCATCTGTTGTCAATCATTTGTGGAAATGGTGGTTTGGCAGAAACACCGCTTATTCATTTGGCAAACATTGTGAAGTCGTCGCTAGCAGCCCAGCTTGGTGTTCTCAACGACATTGAAAGTACGGCATATGCTGAAAGCCTGGAAAGATTCGTCTTGCAATGTATTATACGGATACCAGTTCAGTTTTGTAGTGCCATTGCTAAGAAGGTAAGCAAGATCATATGTTTTCTTTCTAACATTTGCTAAACGTGCCGTTATGGTCTATATATATATAAAGTCATCTTTCCCCACGTAGCCTTAGGATCAATGCTGCTTCCATAGATATGAACCCCAAGTAAGGTGAAGATCGATATCAAATTAGTTTTTTTCTTATATTTCTTAGTTCAGAGATTAAAAAACCAAAGATAAACTAGCGTGAAAGAAAATTATCCTCTTTCTAAATGTTAATCGCTCATTAGTTACTGCTGTATGCTATAGCTGTTTATGAATATCCGGCATAAATCTTCTTCAGTAGTAAAGAAAAATAAAGCGCAAAGGCAGTTAAGTCAATTGACTGGCAGACATATTTCAATTGTCAAAGGCAGTTGACTTAACTGCCTTTGCGCTGTACTTTTCTTTACTACTAAAGAAAATTTATGCCCGATACGTTTAGTTGACTTTTTCTTGCTATTTAAAGTTTATCTAGAACAGTTTTATCGATATAATTTACCTTTGCCACACGTGCCTCTTTTTATTACATACTTATATCCCTCTTGTTTGAGCCTTTATAAGCATTATCCGGAATCCCCACTGCAGCGAAGATGGTTGTTTGAACAAAGCTCTTATCTTGTAGCTTTTTCTGTCTCCTCTTGGTGAAATTCTTGGGGACGGGCAGGGAAGTGATGCAGTTGCTGCCAGGATCCTAGCAGCGTGCAAAACATCATCTGAAAGATCATATCTACATGCCCTTGGTGCCTTGCTAGCAGTGGAGGAATGGACTACAGACTTTAGAGACACTCAGTTCTTTAAGGATGATCCGAAGCCCAAGAAACAGACTGCAGAAGTCGAGACAGTCAAGACTCTACACGAGAAAGATAGCAAAATATGCGAACCAAAAACCGATGCATCATTGTCTGGGTCAACAAAGATGGAGGAAGCATCCACAGAGAAAATTGTTGACAATGATTTGGCTGAAACCAGTCTGGAGGATATAGGTAACTCCCTGATTGTTTTCTGACATTTATTTGCTATTTTGCGAGGATTTTGCATTAAATTCTGAATTTGATTCGATCAAAAACAGTATTTTTGGTTCATGCCTCAATTGTACAGGTCCAGGCAAACGTTTGTCTAACCTAAAACAAAAAACCAAGAAAGAAACAACAAATATACTCGCTAAGAAAAAACAAAAAAACAAACTAACGAATTATTTGACAAGGAAAGAAAGGAAGAAAAAAGCAGACAGACTAACAAGCAAACAAACAAACAAACAATCAAACTATTTACAAAGAAAAAATAAAAGGAAGATTGAAAGAAAGAAGGAAAAAAGAAACATAAAATATACCCCTTAGCAAACAAGCAACCAAAAAAACAAACAAGCAAAGAAAGTAAAAAGAAGAAAAAAAGAAAGAAAACATGGACATAGTATCAAACAAACAAACAATCAAGCAAGCAAACTATCTAACAAAGAAAGAAGAAAAAAGAAAGAAAGAAATAAAGAAGAAAAAGAGAAAGAAGAAAGAAATAAAGAAGAAAGAGAGAAAGAGGAAGAAAAAAATCCATGCAGACTAACAAACCAACCAACAAACAAACAAACAAACAAACAAACAAAACAACAAGCAAACAAAACAATAAGCAAACAAAACAACAAGAAAACAAGCAAAATCACATAGACAGAAAAAAATACTTTGTTTTGCATTTTTCAACGCTTGGCTAATATGAATGTTTTTATTTTAGATGTGCGAACAGAATTGTCAAGCGACACTAAACCGAGTAGCGGTGATTTTGAAATTGAAAACGCGCTGCTTGTTGAGTTAGAAAGCCGTTTCCAGCACTGCAAAGATCTCATTGATGAAATCAGACGAGACGAGTTTGGAAAAGGAGAGGAATTAGGTGAAAAAGAAACAATTTTATTGCAAAGAAACAACGACAGACTTTGCAGGAGTCTTGATCGACTATCGAAAGAGCTGTACACCAAGGATACTCACTTCGTACTTGAATTAATCCAAAATGCCGATGACAATACATACGATGGCCAGTTGTTTGCTGAAGATAGTGCAGAAAAGCCATCTGTTGCCTTTATTGTCGAACCAACACATGTTACAGTGTTGAACAATGAGTGTGGCTTCAAAGACAAAGACATCCGAGCAATTTGTGATGTTGGAAAGAGCACCAAAGGAGCGCATCGAAAGGGATATATAGGTAACTTTCTTTGTCTTCTTGTTATTGCCACATGACAGGCAACGCACTGACTTGACCTTACGCACGCGGTGATCTGTGTGGACGTTTAAGCCGGTTTTCCACTAGGCGGATATTTCCGCGCGCAGCGGAGCGGCTATTATTATGATTGCTGTATTATTCGACTGCATTAATAACTCTAATCTTAGAATATTGATGTCACGTGTCAAAGCTTTCCAGTGATATGATAGGTCGGCGACATTTGCCGCGGCTGCGGAAATTAAAGTCAATCCGACTTTCAAATACGTGCGTAGCGGACCGACTTGAAGTGACCATTGTTAGAAATTAAAGATAAAAAATACAATAACCGCTCTGCTCCGCGCGGAAATATCTGCCTAGCGAAAACCGGCTTTAGGGGAAGCCTTTCCGTGGAGGGAAAGATCCTCACTTGCCACGGAGCGTTTTTCGGCGCAAGAAGCCATAAGGCCTAGATTTTGATTGTCCCTAGTCCGTCACCTGCGGAAAAAAATGAATAAGTTCTTCTAACGTATTGAAATAAATGTTTTAACCAAAAAGCTTCTTTTAAAGACCATATTTTTTTTCCAAAATGCGGTCTTTGAGCCAAAAACGGGTAAATTATTTGAGATGTTTCTTGTGCTGTCATTGCAAGATTTAGGTTCGTTTTATCCTATACGAAAAATGGTTGAAGTTGCCTTCATTACTTGCGAAAATTGAAATGGCAAGTCGTGTATCCAGTTGGCCTGGCAATTTAGGCCCATGTGAGCCGAAAACGGGTAAATTATCCTGGATGTTATTTTCGCTGTCATTGCATGTTTATTTCATTTTTATTTATTGCATGTTTATTTCATTTTTCAGGACAGAAAGGTATAGGATTCAAGTCGGTATTTAGAGTAACGAATTGTCCTGAAATACACTCCAATGGATTCCACATTTGCTTCGATGCCAGCCAAGATTCAATGGGCTACATTTTGCCAGAATGGCGAGAAATTGGAGATTTCACAGACCTAACGGAATATACACCATCTGAGATCGACATGCCTTTGTAAGTCCTTTTTAACGTTTTAACGTATTTAACCTACTTTGACAACTTTTAATTATAACTCGAATGTGGGAACCATGTTAAAAACTTGACGATTCTCGAGTTTTAGACCCCGTTTACACTGTGGCAGACGAATTTGGATCCGTATCAAAAGTTGTTCGGATCAGCCTTGCGTTTACACTGTACCTGCTCTAACTGCACGAATATTTGTACGGCTATCCGCACAAAATTAGTTCGGCTAGGAAAGCGGATAAGTTTAGTCCTGATAGCTGTCCGCCACAGTGTAAACGGGCTGATCCGCCTAACTTTTGTTCGCTTTGACTTCGAGACTACAAAACTATTTGAAAGAGGCATAAACATCATGGTTTCAATGGTAGTCAATTACTACAACCATAAGCAGCGAAGTCTCTTCATCTGTCCAGACAAAATTTCCTTCTTTTCCAGCTTCACACTTCTTATTAGGCATATCTGCATGATCAAGCCTGATCAAGCTATCTCGTACAGAGTTTCTTTTGATTGGCGCCGAAAACCGAAAATATAGAAAGGAGAAGTTCGTTTTGCGCAGGCGCGCAGGGCAGCTGCTCAACTTGTCCGGCACAGTGTAAACAGCATGTGAAACCGAACAAAATTCATCCGCCACAGTGTAAACGGGGTCTTAATTGTCTTACGGGTCATGTTTCATTATTTTATCTAATGCTGCACAATTTGTGGGTTTTTGGTTTCTGCATTGCCAATTTATCAGCGTTTCCCCCACCACCTCACAGCATTCGGGTTTTTTGGGTACTGGTACCCCCGAACTCCCGTTATTAATCTCTTGCCTTCACAGAGAACATTTTATTGTTGTTTAATTTGATGTCGTAAACACGCGCAAATATAAATCAGTGGACTGATTTTGTGGAATAAATAGCTCCATAATTAAGAACTTAACATGTTTTAGAACGTTTTATATTGTGAATTGTTTTCATAATAGCGTCAGTTTATTAGAAATAGTAATAACAGTGTTAACATATATTATCAGTATTATTCAAAGTAATTAGATTAACAATACCCTTAGCAATTGGGAAATTTAGCTCAAAACTTGGTTCCTATTTGGTGAATAGGACATTTCTTCTTGTAACAAATGATTTGTCTCATGCATTCTTTAAAGTGGCTTCATGTTAGTTTGAATTAATTTATATCATTTGTTAATACTTACATTAAATAATCATACAATAGAATGCAATATGATACAATTTTTATATTAGACAAATTTTAAATCAATTTTTATATTTTAATACTTATATTCTACACATAAATTTGAATTACGTATCGCTAGATTGTAATAAAAAACATGTTTTTAGGAACTGGAAAACGCAAATAAATTTACCTCTGAAGAACAGCATCATGGAATCGAGCAATGCGAGCGCTCGATTTCAAGACATCCATCCTTCGCTGCTGCTCTTTCTCAATCGATTGAACACAATTGTTGTTGATAACAGGGTAAATATATCAATAAATTTCCTGGAAATCATTAATCTGTAATCGATAAAAGGGTATAAACTGCCTTTCAAGGTGACATAAGCGAATTTTTATATTGATATACCGTAAAAGCTCTCTTAAGCCCCCGGGGGCTTATTTAATTTTCGAGGTCTTAGATGGGGCTTATTAAAGAGAAGGCGTATTAGAGAGGGGGCGTATTAGAGATGGGGGCTTATTTTCGATTCAGAAGATGGATTGGTTGTTCCAGGAACTTACACTGCGCTGTGTAATTCTCGAGGGCTGCTAGAGACGTTGAAGACAAAACTGGAGAAGAATGTTTTGACTCTTGAGCATATGAAATTAGAAGTTGGCAATATTACGATGGAATTCATCATGACCTATCACTAAATCATGGCACTTTACTGTGAAGTCTTTCTTGTACGAATAGGGGGGGAGCTTAATAGAGAGGGGGGCTTATTTCAAATTTCTGCTTTTAAAGGGGAGCTTATTCGGGAAGGGGCTTAATAGATGAATTGCGTTTTAGCTTTGAATATAGCAATAGCTGCAAATACAGTTGCAAAAAAGGTTGTAGGCTAGCAACATTACTGAAAGATAAATTGTTGAACAAATTAATTTGATGTATGAAAAGGCATGGTAATTGAACAAATGTTTCCTATGAAATTGCCTATGAAAACTTAGAAAACTTGCAATTTTTTTCTGACCCCTTGGAAACAAAATAACGTTATTAGCCAAACCTATATAAAAAGTAGATAACTCAGAAATTAAACAAGGTATCAAAACACTTTTAGCGGGAGTGTTTATCATTTAACAGTGATATTTATTTGCGTCAATAACAATGTTTGCTTCCAGTCACCTTTAACAAGTTACCTCTTCTTTTAGGTAAATAAAAAGTGCCTCGTTATGAGAAAGAGAACGCAGGGGCCGAACCTTGTGGAACTGACACAGAATGGCATTCCAAGTTTATGGTTTGTCGTTACAGCAGAAATAGACATGAATGTGAGTTGTAGGCGATTTTACTCCCCATTTTATTGCCTTATTTTTCGGTATGTTGTTAAAATGATATGGTATTCTCCAACATTGGATCAGATGAAAAAGTTTTGTATTTGTTATAATCTTGTTTTTTGTTTTTTAGGCAAGGGGTGAACAAGAAACAACTGAAGTTTCATTGGCATTTCCCTTAGATGACCCTCCAGCGAGCACTCATAAAACAAAGGTGAATTGCAATTTTACAATTTCTAGCTCATGCTTAGCTGATTCTTAGCCGACGCTTAGCTGATGCCTCGCCAATGCTTAGCTTATGCCTAGTGCTTTTCTGAAGCTTATGCTTAGCACATGCTTAGCTGATTCTTAGCCGACGCTTAGCTTATGCCTATTGCTTTTCTGAAGCTTATGCTTAGCGCATGCTTAGCTGAAGCTTAGCTGATTCTTAACTCATGCTTGGCTGATGCTTAGTTGATGCTGATGCTTGGCTTATGTTTAGCT
>JAACYV020091115.1:0-19850 GCA_009936425.2 Chrysaora fuscescens
GCCGCTGTACACAACCTTATTCTTAGATAGTCGTTGTTTAGAAAGCTGAAGTCCAGTTTCTCTGTTTAAAGTCTCTAACAGTATAGCTCATAATAATATCTACACATGTCAGGGATTCGAATGCTACAGCTCAACTCCTTTTAATCCCTTCTATAGGCTCGACTCATCTCAGGAAAATATGTTTCGGCTATACGGTGTTCCCACCCATCAATTTGCCTGAGAAATTGATAGAGTTAAGGACGGTGATTGGGACAGGGAAACCAACACAACGGATTTCCCCGCCCCAAAAAGCTGAAACACCTGTCAATACGCCGAAGAGAAAGGCGACTGAGAAGGGGGAAGAAAAGAAAGCAGAAGGAGAAATATGGAGGGCAGAAAAGCTCCCAAAATAGGGAGAGGAAGGTGGTATATCACTCATAGGTCAAATTCCCAATTTCTGTTAATACACAAGTGCATTCAACATTGCACATACTTGGGTCTCTAAGCTTAGCACACCTTAAAACACGCAACTGAGCTGTCAGCCCTAAACCAATGAAACTAAGCAACTGGCTTGATGCAAGCCAGAAAATAACTATTAAACTTACAGCCCAAGAACAAGACCAAAAAGTCGCTTACTGATGGATTAAAGGATTAACTTATTAATCCCCATGAATACAAGAGCTTATTCAAACAAACAGCACACTACGCATGCGTGATCTGCGGAGTGTTTTGAAACATTCAATTCAATTTGATTCAGTATTAACTTTAACCTTTCTATTTTTTCTGGGCTGGGCTTGTGTTATGTTTGGATTTAATTCCGCCTGAAATGGATTGTTTTATTTTGGCCACCATCTGAAATTTCAAATTAAATGATGATATAATTGTTTGTCTACCTGTCTTGAACAGCCTGCTTAGCCTTCAAAAAGAATGGACGAGTCTGCAAGATCGACAAGAGTGCTTAGTTTAGCAGATGGGGAAAATTTTGAAACATCGTTGTTTAGGCTGCAAAAAGGTATCTAACAATAACAATGTTTTCGGTTGTGTCCGAACCTAACTATACGGACCACAACATACATATATATGTGATATAGCATATTAAAGTGATTGGCCTGGGCATCCTGGCCAAATCTGCAATAAAAATTGGGTAGGCCCCCCTATGAGGTTGTATAGGCCTATGAATGTTAGTCTTTTTATCTATTTTTTTTTCTCGAACTGAAGTGTATTTATATTGACCAGCATGCTTTTTGGTTGAATTCAGCTTACTTTCCAAATCTTAAAATGCCTTCATGAGTCGTACTTCTCTTGTACTGGTAATTTAGACAGGCTTAGACACTGGGTGCAGAAGATGGTTTATTGGACCAATTTTGAAACCATTTCTAACTCATTGCAACTGTTTGCATTGTTTGCATCAGTCAAATTATATTATGTTCTTCATGGAATTGATCTGTATTGGAAAAAGTTGCAAACCTCTTTTGATTCCTGTAAGTTGTTTTGGCAATTTTTTGTATCTGTTTTTGTTTTTAATATTACTTTTCTTTTTCCAGGTAAAAGACTCAAGTTTGTTCTTGATACAAGTTTGCAGCCCCATAGTGTTGAACTGTTCTGCAACCATCCCCAAACAAAAGATGAAAAATTTCAAAGAGATATATTCCTCAACTTGAAATGGTGTCTTCCTTTTGTATGCAAGGGGGATGATGGTGATAGATATGCCTGCATTGACATAACTTGTGCAGGAACTTTCAACTTTTATTTGCTGAAAAATGGAATAAAAAGCTGTCAAGGGTATTTTATTGTCCAGCCTTCTTTGACTGTTGGCTCTGGCAACCTTTCCTTAGATAGTATTGTGTTACAGACTGTCCTCGCAAAAAGCCTTGGACACTTTGGGGATTGGGAAAAGCGGCTTGAAGTTGCTAGAGAATGTGGCTATAACATGATCCATTTTACTCCAATGCAAGAACTGGGTACATCACAGTCGTCTTACTCATTGCAAAGTCAACTAGACATCAACAGTGCTTTTTCTAATTCAAAAAGGAAAATAACTTTTAATCATGTTAAGGCTTTGGTACATTCAATGCAGTCAAAATGGAATGTTCTTTCATTAACTGATGTTGTATGGAATCACACAGCCAACAGTACAGAATGGCTTAATGAACATCCAGAGGCTGCTTATAATCTTCAAAATTCCTGTCACTTAAGACCAGCTTTTATACTGGACAGAGCTCTATGGTACTTTAATAAGGACATTGGTAAAGGGAAGTGGAATAAAGAAGGACTTCCTTCATTTATTTCAAATGAGCATCATCTAGAAAGGATTGCTCATATATACTGGTGAGGATGAAGATAATAGTTGAAACTTGTTTGCATCATCACCCCTAACCGTTTTGCTATGCCCTGAAATAGCAATACCAGGTGTAAAAAGATATACCATTTCCCTAGCATTCTCGAATAAACCTCCTGACAGTTTAATCTCTTTTGGAGCGAATTTCATCAGATCTGAGCAGGGAATTAGTTTCCAATTTGACTCTACTGCTCTTACTGTAGGTCGCTCTTAATCTACACTGTGTGTGATGTATAGCACAGAAAACTTGAACTTAATTCCTCAACTGATGGATAATATTCCAGAAATTCATGTTCTTAAATTTGACGTACCACTTTTTGGGATTTTGGATGTGTGGCAAGATCTGTGATAAGGAAAGATGGTGTTACTCAAGCAAGTGTCTGTGCCTTCAAGCAGGATCCTAATGATGCCATCAATGTTTTCCTTCACTCAAAAACATAATATATTCATGTAAACATTAACCCTTCTGGCTATCGCATATATATTTACATGGTTAGAAATCCCAGGAATTTTGTCAATCCACTTAAACATTTTAAGAATAACATTTTATTTAATTTTGATCATATTTTAGGAACTTCATTGTGCCATCCTTGAAGCTTGAAGAGTTTTACATGGTTAATGTTGAAGACTGCATTATTGCATTCAGAAATGCTGCATTTTCTACTACAGAAGAAGGAAATAAAGAATGCCCGGAAGAAATTGATATGAATGAAGTAAAAATCACACAAGACCCTTTGTATAGAAGATTTAAAAGCACCATCAATATAGGCACTGCCATTTTGGTGTTCAACAATAGAAAGTAGGCAATTATAAAGTTGCTATATTTTTAAATAACACCTGTTTCTGTGATATATAGAAACAAGTGGGACTTTGTAACCATTCTCTAGAAGCAATCCAATTTTAGCGTAGTCTCTGAATCAGATGGGCAGCATCTTGAAAAATTGGCTATTCTGTAACAACATTTGAGAAGAAAGTTATAATTAGAAGGGCTATGTTTTAAGAATTGATTTGTTTTTTCCTAGATGTCATTCAAAGAAAGGGAAAGATTTTGAGGAAGAGTTTATCTATGATCTAAGAGAGCATTTGTTGAAATTGAATGAGAAGAAGAAACAGCTAATGATTGGTAACCACAAAGTGATAATATACAACTTGATTGGTGGAATACGATATCGATATTTAGAAGAAAATGGTCCTAAACATGAGAAAGTAACTGATGAAACACCGATAATAACAAGGTTAGTTTTTATTGTATGTATGAAAGAAAGGCAGCTGTTAATAAAAACTATAAGAAAAAAATGTTTTCTTTTTAAGTTACCTTTTTTGATGAGTTGAGCTTAGAATATTCACAATAATATTTCAGTTAAGTTTCAGTTACTTGCATTGAGTAACAAATAATGTTTCCAAGGGGAGCCTTTTTAACTCTTTGTATCTACAATCTTTGCCATGTAGATCCAGAACGTTTGCAAATTTCTATTATAAAATAATAAATCAAATGTAATAAATAAATCATGGTTGGTTGCTGCTCTGTTCTTGTTCAGATAACTTTTGTGACTCCTGGCCTTACATTCATTCATCGATGAGAAATTAAAATATTATTCATCATTTGTTATAAACTTAAGTAATTTTTTTTTAAATCTAACAGTGCCAAGTGATAATTCAGAAATATTTTTAAGTTGAACCTGATAATGCTAGTATCATACTTACATCATAAAATGTCTTCGTTGAATTGTTAATAGCAGAACATATTTTATCTGCTACGGTCCCTTGCTGCAGTTCTGCTTTTGCCCATCCTTTGTTTTTACCAATAAATTGTACCTAAACATAAAATAAAATGTTTCTAATTCTAATTATCCATCATTCTTTGCCATATTGCTACATGTACTTTTTTGGCCAAAATATCTTAAAACACTTTAGCAAGTTAGTATTAATTTAAAGAAATCTTTAGCCTTCCTATTACAATGAGTATATACCAAGATTCACTTTAAAAGTCAAAGTTGGTTTTAAAATGTAATTATTGCTCAGGTACTTTTACTGCCCGTGTTCCAAGTCAACACTTGAAACTGATGCAGATCTGATGAATTCTGAAACAGCAAAGTTTATCTTTGCTCACCAAGGCTGGGTTATGAATGGAGATGCTTTGAAAGATTTTGCAGCACCTGACTCTGAAGTCTATTTGAAAAGAGAGCTTATTGCATGGGGAGACAGTGTAAAACTTAGATACGGAAGTAGCATGGCAGATTGTCCCTTTTTATGGAGTCACATGAAAGAGTATACCCAAATGATGGCTAGGTAGCTTTTGTTTTATATTTAACACTGACAAATCACTTTCTAATGTAGTTACTTTAGTAAATCCGAAATGCAAACCTTTCCAAAATCTGTTGTTTATATTTCTCAGCTGTCAGTTAGTAGTTTTTTCATTGCTGGGAGCTCATACTCATTTGAAATCAACTGGGTACTGCGAATTAGAAATCAAATTTGTGACCTCATAACCAAGACATATTAGAAGAAAATTGGAACGTTTGGAACGCTGTCACTTATGGAAACCTTTGTTTCTCCGCCACGGCATATCAAACTATCAATTCGCAATCTATGCCCTATAAAAATAGCCATGAAGTGAGTGGATTAGATAAACACTGTTGGGAAGACCACAGTTGTAGTTTAGAAATGAATAGTGTTTTTCCTTGGCGCACCAAAAAGATATCGTAGAAAGATGCAATATATCAAAATTGTTTGGATACATTTAGTTTATTGCTTATTTCAAGAAATATTCATTCTCGAAAACAAAATTTCTATGCATTGCATTGCATGACGATAATATTTTCTTAATTATATCCTGATTATGACATTACAACAACACAAAATTGACAAATTTCAACTTTGGAAGCTTATAGTAGACTTTTCGGCCAGTTTTGTTTCTGTTTTCGTTGGAATTACAAGCATGATGAGAAAAATCAGGAAATGTAATATTTTTATCAATATGGATTTTGACACTTTAGGAGCCATAAAAACAAAAGTACAAACGTCCTCTTCTGTTGTCAGGACTTATAAGGCTTTCTGAATTATAGGAAATGGCAAGCTAGTAAAAAAAATTTCATTTGCAGTGGAATCACAATCGACTTCTTAAACTGTTTTTGTAAACAACGCTAACTCATCATAAGAGAACAAATTGTTGTATATTATCAGTGTGTCACATGACATGTTAACGATTATATAGTTCACTTCTTCGCACTGTGCCTTCTATTAATATTTTAACCTCAAACCGTAATTCGAGAGACATGGGATGGTTGTTTCGAGAGCTATGTTAATAAATATATCTTTATCTTTTAGGATATTTCATGGAATCAGACTGGATAACTGTCATAGCACGCCTATTGCAGTTGCTGAAGTAAGTTTTTTCATTGGTGACGTAGCTAATTATGAAAAATGCATATTCGACTTGACCACTCGTAACTCGACTCCAAATAGATTAAAGATACTGCTCATGCCAGATAATGAACAGTTGATAGAAGTCGTTGTCGCCGGAAATCCATGAAGGAGAGGCCGTCCTTTGGTGGTCTAATTTCGCCATCCAGTTCTGTCCTGTCTTGCGCGATTTTCTTTACCGCTTCTGCTGTCATGCCGGCTGCCGCTAGGTCAATCCATCTGTTGCATGGCCTGCCGTGCCTCTTCTACCCTCGAAGCTTCCCTCCATTACAAGCTGCTCAAAGCAGATGTGTCTGAAGTATGACATTTCTCTTACCGTGGTGGTTTTCACTGGACTTGATGGTTCTTTACTTGACTCAAAACGGATTCATTTGTTCTGTGCTCGTGCCATTTGATTTGCAAAATTTTATCGCCATGTCCACAAATCAAATAAAAAAAGTAAACTGCAATATACTACCCATCAATACAATTTTTAAGTAGTTCGACATCGTCAGTTTATAATTGTTTTTTCCTTTGCTTTGTTTAGTATTTGTTGGATGCTGCTAGAGAAGTGAATCCCGAGCTCTATGTTGTTGCTGAATTATTTACTAACTCAGAGGCTGTTGATAACACTTTTATCAATCGGCTTGGAATAAACTCTTTGATTAGAGGTAATTGGTTGCATTTTTATGTCTGTTCTGTAATGCCTTGTGATTAAACAGTTAGTTTTTCCGAGTTACTCCTACTACCGGAGCTAATTTCAATTCGACATGAACTATTTCACTGAGAAAATGTTTTTTTGTGAAATGATGATAAGTTATTAAGTTTGAAGAGATGCAGGGTATCTACTTTTCCAAAGCTTTGCAATAAGAGTAAATTAGTAAGACATTTGAGAAAACAAACCACACTATAAGTTTAAATTTGCAAGAAATGTTTCAAAAACTCAATATTCACCTTCAGTTACACTGGTTAGACATTACAAAGATGTGATTTATCAAGAGAAGATGTGCATAATAAAGGATGATACATTACAGAGCGTTTAAACAGAAAATAAGGCACCTTGAAATAATTAGTGGTAATTTGGTGCTTGTGAAGATATGGGTAGTGAATTAGTGGCATAAAGTTTGTTAAGAATCTTTTAACTACTCTACCTATAACATATAGTGATAAAAGACCTTAACACCATTATCAAAACTTAACTAAGTGCCATTGGTGATTTGAAACCCATTAACATTGTTAATTAAACTATGTTTATAAGAAAAGATGTAAAACTGAGGAAGTTAGTAAGAAGACCCGACCCTACTATTTCTTAAAATATTCTAACCAGCAATGATGTTTATGTTTATTGCATTTTCAGAAAGGATGTCAGTGGGCGATGCTCGTGACTTAGGAAGATTGGTACATAGATATGGAGGAGATCCAGTTGGTTCTTTTATTCGTCCTGCTTCATCGCCATTGATTTCCACAATGGCACATGCCCTTTTTATGGATCTCACGCATGATAATCGTAGTCCAATCGAGGTACATTTCTATCGAAATAATCTGCTTACAAATTTAAGGTTTGTTATCTAATGGTTTGCTTTCATGGTTAAAATGCACAACTTATAAAGTGTTTCATTTTCTTTAAGGTGCATTCTGTGTATGACTTCCTGCCAAGTTCAGCTTTAGTTGCTGCATCATCTTGTGCGATTGGAAGTAATCGAGGATTTGACGAACTGGTTCCCCACCATGTTAGTGATTGGATTCTTCCAATAAAAGTTGTAAATTTTATCTGCGTCGAAATGCTCACATACATATTGCTAAATTAATTACAAACGGTATTAGTTGCTTATCTAACTTTGTTGATTTTTAGAGATAATTATCTATTTAGAGTAGCAATCTCCTTACTTTTTCCCAAAAATGTTGATTTATACAAAAACTTGTCCTTTTCTTTAGATTAGTGTAGTCAAAGAGAACAGACTTTACAGACCGTGGAACAAAAATCCCAAGTCAGGAAATGAATTTGTCTCATTGGAAACTGGTATCGTGAAAGCAAAACGAGCGCTCAATAATTTTCATGTTGACATCAGCAACAAGGGGTTTAATCAGGTACTTTCAGTGTAATTTGCAAAATTTGATGCTTCTAACGTTTTTCATTCATTCAAAGTAGCACCTACGTACACCGTAGGTTGATAACCCCCTATTCCACAAAACATGGTCGCTAGCCCTTCTTTTTAGTACACCATAGCCCTGATATTAGTCCATTCTTTTACACTATCCATCCAAATTTCTTGAAGTTCGAGCAAGCTCGAAAAGATGATGACAATGATGATACCAATTCATTCCTAACCTTAGGAAGTTTGGTTCATTTGGCTATAGTTGTCTATTCTATTTGCTTTAGATATATGTTGACCAAGTAGATGCCAATATTGTCTCTGTGACAAGACATTGCCCCACAACTCATACGTCAATAATCGTGGTTGCCCATACGGCCTTCAAAGAGCCCTCCAAGCATCAGATACCAACTGTACAAGACAGTAAGAAGGTTACAGACTATATTCCACCATTGGTCATTCCAGGTAATAGCTTTTATATCTGTTTGAACATCTGTTTTTAATATCTTTGCACTATAATCATTTTTGTAACTTATAGCCATCATTGCCACTCTCTTTATGGAACAGTATGATTACCTAGTAGAACCATGAACATCTAGTCACACGCTGTTGGCTCGTTAAATGTAGTTTGTATTGTTTGTTTGTCTGTCTTGGTGTGTCAAGTCTGAATTTGTATCCTAAGAAAGTACATGGTTGTACACTTATTGATTCACCTTCCTTGCTAACAAGGGATTGGCTTTAATATTTTCTTCTAACTGGTATCCCTTCTTTTTGGTCATAAATTGGCTCTAAGGATTTTGTGTTTAAGTAGGTTTTTTAAAAAAAATAGTGAGGATTTCAATGCCAATTCTCTTGCTTGGCTGTTGAGTAAAAAAAACGATCACAGCAACATTTTTGAGTAATGAGTTGGATCATACATTGTAGCTTATGACCCTTTATTCAAATCACTAACATAAGACAGCGCTGTTTTTATATACCATTTTCGTCATGTATGTTTAATTATGTGTGCAGGAGCTTTGGATGAGATTGTATTTGAGGCAATGCTAGTACAGGATTTAGGCAAACCAACTTACAAAAGAGACGATGCTTTCATTAATGGATTAGAGAATTATAGAATCATGATACAAGAGAATATAAACATTGCAGATTCTATGGTAAGTTGATATCACCACGCACTTGAATGATATTTTTTCTTTTTTGGCCTTTGGGTATTTGGTCTTAAAGTGCCTGCGAGGTCGGACATTTAATTTCGACTCCTAATCAAAAATATTCGGTACTTCCAGAAAAGCAAGTAATTTTTTCCAGAAACAAACCTATATGCCTCTTTTACCAAAAATTAGTCATTTTCAAACATTTGCTGTCCTATTCCTAAGTCAAGGAAATGTAAACGACTAAATGCACCAAATACTGGACCTGCTAATTTTTGACATTCATTCGCATTTTGGGGACATGGTTGTAAATTAATTGTACTAGCTCAGGGAAACGGTTCGAAACAACGATATTAAAAGTGTGTATATTGACCGCAGTCTTTGACCCCATTATGCTATAACAAAATGCAGAAAAGGGACCAGCCTATCATTTGCCAATAGCTGTGGCCACGTCACCTGACTACTTGTACGTCATACACTCATGGAAGCTGCGAAATATTTTTATTGCTGATAAAAAATAATTTGCAGAGAACAAAATAATTTGAACATTAAATTTGCTTTTAGGTTTAATCTAACTTTTTATAGAATAGCCTTGCAGGAAATTTAAGTGCGACCTGGCACCTTCATTCTATTTTTTTTGCCTGATAATTTAATTTGCAATTTATAAAGATATTTACAGTCCATGAGTTGCAATAATGCTACTTCTTCGTTTGCTATGAAATTAGATTTTTTGGAATCGATTTGTCAGATCATCCTGAAGGAATCGACATACATGGAGCTGATAATTTTTTGAATCAAAGTTTATCAAGTGAAATTTTTTTATTTTATTTTTCTGGTTTCTCTAGGTTTGTCGTTCAGTTGAGTCTTTAAATGAAAACAGCAGCAAAATGACAGAAGTCATTTTTGATAATTTCCCTCCTGGAAGTGTTGTAATCCTAAAAGTTTCTTTGAAGCCAAAAACAAAAAGGGCGCTGCAGAACTTGAGGTGATTAAGTTAAATTTACACCAAAGATTTACGTAGTCTTTGTAGTTTTCATTTTTATCAAAAGGTTTACGAAATACGTTATATCACGAAAAACTATTTTGAGTTTTGCTTCCTGCTTTGCTAGACCTGCAAATTTTATTTAAACTTTTGTAATCCATTCGTATTCTTGAAGGTCAGCCTTGAATATGTTTCCGGAGCAAGGATATCCCTTCAAAGAGACAGAAACGCACCAAATTCGCCCTATTCAACCAATTATAGATGACCTTACTCTTGCTGGTTTAAATCGGATATTATATCGATGCAGTGCAGAGGAGATTGATGATGGACATCGAGGAGATGTTTATGACATCCCCAACTTTGGTCCTCTCAAATACTGTGGATTACAAGGTGTATATACCAGATGTTGCGATATTAAAATGCATTCTTCAGTTTTGTACTAAGTAATTTCATTTAGTTTTATTTCTAATTGCTTGCCATGCAGCTTTTGACACTGTTCACTCCTTACAAAGCTTGTTTTGTTTGTTCTGTATACAAGATATTGAATTCCTTCAAGGGCTCGCGCAGTCACCCATTCAGTTAATACATTTTTTATATCACCAACCAAAGTGAAGTTCAATTTCGTTTAAGGTTAAATCTATCTTCTGTATCACTCTAAGTTAGTTAACCAAAAATTGTTTGCGGTATGAAACAAATCCAATGCAAAACCCAGTAGCGTTTGAACCAAAGAGAAAAGCTTTTCATTAGCGCATTTGATATCGAAAATTGGAGAAAGAACGTTCGTATCGACAAGTGTATATATCTTAATTCTGTTGAGATTGGTTTTCATCTCAGTCTAATTAGCTTTTATGCGTTGTAATGTCTAGCTGCTGTTTAGCTTTTAAGTATAGTCAAATAATTTCATGAAAAATATTCCTTTGAATTTGTAGGATTTGTATCAGTTTTGTCCCTGGTAAGAGCTTCCAACGATCTGGGACATCCGATTGTTGAGAATTTGAGAGCAGGCGATTGGATGCCTGGTTACATCTACGGTCGTTTAAAACACAATCATCTGACACGACAAGTAAGTAGTTTAAAATTGCCAGTGTTTTTTACAGCTGTTACGAATATATTTCCTATCTACTGTGCAAACACATAGATTTCTTTATTATATTTAGGCTGGTGATTTTTGAATTTAGATACTTTTTCTTAAAATGAACTCCAATATTTCTACTGGATTATATACTTTTTTGTGTTGAGATTTTAGTATGATTCATATAGCACTTAAAATAGATTCTCCGTCGGCTGATGTTTTGCGACATAAATATGTTATATTGTGGTATTGTAGCATTGTGAATTATTTTGAAATATTTTCTTCACCGGTTTAGCTTGGACTTTGGCTCGAATCAGTCTTCAGCTATCTTCGAGAACTACCTAGATTTCTTATTCCGAGCTATTTCGATGCTATAATTGTTGCTGTTTACGTCAGACTTGTTGAATATGCGTGCTCTCAGATGTCACCGTGAGTTCTCGAGGTTTTTCCATTGAATTGCATGTGTTTGCTCTATATTATATTATGCTATATAATGTATTATAGTTATACCTTCTTAAATTCCATTTTTTGTCCCTAAGGTACCTCTAATAATTTTCTCTTTCTTTGGAATTTTTCTTGCTACATTCTTGTTCATAGTAGGGTATTAGATTTTAATGTACCATTCTTGCTGGAATTTTGATTTACCATTTAAAGTACCATTTTGCTGGCATTGTAGCTACTATTATCATTGTAGTTTTGTTCAGAATGGATCTACTATGACTAAATACCTTGCTCTTGGATCTGTTCAGCTTTGTGGGCTAACAAACTGTGCACCTTTACCGAAACTATCCGCTAACATCGGCGAAGTGGGAGAGGCTGTTACAATGGCTGCTGGTCTGCCACATTTTTCCACAGGCATGTGGCGTTGTTGGGGAAGAGACACTTTCATTGCCACTCGTGGAATGCTGTTGCTGACAGGTCGCTTCTCTGTTGCCAGGTTCGAGAGCACATTTCATATAATATCGATGATACGAGTTATGTCTTCATTTATCTCAATGCATTCCTTCCATTGGTTGTGCCAACTTATCAATATTGCTATTTATATTAACAAGCCTCCGATTATCTTAATTTTAAACACGCTTTCATCTTGTAGAAATCTCATTCTGGCTTTTGGTGGTTGCGTCAGACATGGCTTGATAGCCAATTTACTAAACAAGGGAGTCAGTGCGCGATATAATTGCAGGGATGCTGCTTGGTGGTGGCTGCAGGTTATAAAAGATTTTTGTAATTTAGCGCCTGATGGTACCTCTGTCCTAAGTCAACCAGTTGTTAGGATGTATTCGCAAGATGATTCTTCCCCAAAGATTGCCGACGCGTTGGTAACTATTTCCATATCTTTGTTTACAAAGCTGTAACTCAATTTTGAAGTCCTTAATTAATAGAATTTCGTTATTTGGTGATGTTAGAAATTTGTACTTTTTATGCCAACCGTATCTTCTGGACAGCTGTAAGTTTGTGTTTCAGACGACTGTCAATGAGAGTTAGCTATCTAATTCAAACTTATCTTCTTTTTAGGAACAGCCTCTTTCGGAAATAATGCAAGAAGTGCTTCAAAGACACATTGATGGTATTTCTTTTAGAGAGCGAAATGCTGGCTCTAGTTTAGATCAGAATATGATGGATGAAGGATTCAACGTTACTGCAGGCGTTGACCTGAAAACAGGATTTCCATTTGGTGGAAATAAGTGGAATTGTGGAACTTGGATGGACAAGGTGGGTGGTTCTCACACAGCTGGGAACTGGGGACATCCATCCACGCCAAGGTATTGTCACCATATCTTTTCTTTTGACGTAATTTTGTGTTTCGAACTGTTGAACACGTAAATTTTTTTAGCATGGTCTTGTAATGGTACTCGTTGTTTGCTGTGGTAATAGCATACTTTACTATTTTAAGTTCTTTTCTTTCAGGGATGGAAGTGCAGTAGAGATAGTTGGTCTTGCCAAATCGGTGGTATCTTGGCTTGCTCAGATGTATGAAGAGCAGAAATACCCTTATAATGGAGTCAAGATAGAAGGTAAACATTTGAATATTGTTAGATGTTCTCTTTCTTGCCCTCCCTGTAACCAAATGACAATTACGGTCCTAAAGAAAATGAAGATTTTGGTCGACCATAGTTGTATGTTCTAGATATGCCTGTATAAATGAATCATTTCCATTTGATATTCTTTTACAATTTGAATCGACCTGGTCATTTTAACATTTTCTTACTCCAAGAAATCCTTGCAGAGGTTTTTGAATTATCTCTGTCGGAATGCCTTAATTTTTAGAGCGCATTCTATCTTATCTGGTTTTATGTTTAATTTCCCTCCTAGGTGGACGTCTCAGCTTTAAACAGTGGGCCACGAAAATTCAGTTATCCTTTGAAAGGGAGTTTTGGATTAGCATAGATCCAAATCCAGAAAGAGAAAGAGATGAAGTGAAACTCGTTCATAGAAGAGGCATTTACAAAGATTGCTATGGTGCTACACATCGGTATTCAGATTATCAATTGCGACCCAATTTTCCTATTGCAATGGCCGTTGTGAGTATACTGTTATGATCATTATTCTCGTGAAAGGTTGTGAGTGATTTTCAAGTGATCAAGTGATTTTGGATATTAATTGTACAAAAAATCCAAGTGGTGACAGATGTATTGTTAAAAAAAAATCTGTTATATTTGCAAAGGAATTAAAAGTCATCTCTATTTTTCATTTAATGAATATGCAAGTTAGGGAACTTAATTTTTTTAGGAGAACAGTGCTTTATATTTGGTTTTTGGGGACAACCTACTCACTCACAGATGATTATTTTTCTCAACAAGCTAAGAGTATATTGTTTCTCATAGGCACCGGAGCTTTTCAATGCCGGCCATGCTGTACATGCCTTGAACATAATTGAAGAAACTATTTCAGGACCTTTGGGCCTTGCCACCTTGGATCCTAGGCATGTCATAAGTATTTTTTGCAACTACCAAAAACTCTTACTATCCGATCACTGTCACTCTTTTGATATGTCAGTTTGCCAATTTTACATATTTGCTTGTGACGAATGAATATTATTGCTGTTATTACCCACTTTGACAAATTTTTCGTATTGTGTGCTTTTTGGCCATACTGTCGTAAAAAGCTTCCTAAGGCAATCCCAAAAACCCTTACTAACCAGCTGCTAACACAACAAAGTGATTCCAGATATTATCATTCAATACCGTAGAATAGCAGTTTATTATGTTAACTAGTACTTTGTGTTATATTCAAATAAATGTGCTAAATTTGCTGTTGGTTTTTTGCTATATAACAATTTTCTCTCCAAAATAACGTTCATTAGGTTTTCGAGGTTTAAAACGGCATGGTTTCAAACATATACCCACTTCCCCAAAACCCCCTTACCACGTAGAGCTCACTTTGCTTCGCGGCCCCTACATAACGGCACCATCTCACTAAATTCTTACGTGCCCCAAATGTCTCCATTACGCCACTGGTGTGATTGTTATGTATCATTGTTTTAATGACAGTATACTATTAGGCTCGTACTGTTTTATCATCGGCTACTTCTTCTTCTAAACGTATTTATTTTTAAATTTAGAGATTGGGCGTACGATGGTTTCTATGAAAATCATGCTGACTCAACTGTTTTCAAAAAGGCTCTTGGATTCAATTACCACCAAGGACCGGTAAGATATATTATGACAGATTGTCTAGATTTATACTTGGAATCTTATATTTCTTATTCCTAAACCAATCAAGAAACCTGTTTAGAATGATCAAGGTGACCTTCAGGCTTTCGTTAATAATTCTTTCAAATCAATGCCGTAGTGTAGAAATGAAATTAACCGAGAGTAATTGTCACAACAACCGGGAACAATTTACATAGAAAAATAGTTTTCTGACTCGGAGCTGATTATATTGATTAGATGCCAGAACCTTGTTTAAGAAAATGTGAAAGAGCATTTAACTATTGTCATTTGCGTATTTCACTTAGCTACTACTGTTGATGTGATGTCTATATTCGCAACATGAATTATCTTAAGGGATGTTTATTTGATTTTGTCTTATAGGAGTGGTTATGGGTATACGGCCCGTTTCTGAGAGCAAAGATGCACTTTGCAAGCCTTACTGGCGGTAAAAAACGATTTTACGAGGCACTTCCTCAAGTAAAAGCTGTTATTGCGAGACATAAAGAAGAAATTCTTACTTCTCCTTGGCGTGGATTGCCGGAATTAACAAACAAAGATGGTGTATTTTGTGACCATTCCTGTCCGACTCAGGCCTGGTCCATGGCTTGTATCTTGGAAGTTCTTTACGATATGGAACAACTGATTGCTGTGAATGAATAATATCCTAGCTTTTGCTCTTTTTCAGTGCGCGAACTTGCACTTGGATTAATCCAAAAGTCGCCGAAATCGTTTGACGAATGACCTGTGATTCTTATATATTTTTAAAAACATGTAACAGTGAGTAGTGTAAGTGTAACAATGTTTTAATTCGTGTTAGTGCAACATTCTGGGCAGAAAACTGTTGACTTTTTAGGTAGGCTATTTTTTGTTAGTAATGGAAATCATGAAGGCAATGGAGTGTAGGATGGTATGCTTTCTGTTTTTCTTCGTGCCCTCTGGCCAACGCCAGACTATTACATGGAAATTTGTCAACGAAACCAGGTTTTATGGGTACTTCAAGGATTTTTGTAATCAGCACTAAAGAATTGGTGCATAGCAGGAGACCAGCAGCTTGCTCCTGTAAGAAATATATATCTTGGGAAACCCGAATTTGTCTGGAAATCGATAACTTCATGGGTTATCTCTGCTAAGTAATTTAATTTGTCAATGTTCTCAATTACTCCATTAACTGTTCACAGCACAATGTTTTATTGTACTGTGTGATGGTATGATCTACTTTTCAACAACGTCAGCAATAAAAGCATAAGCATCACCAAGCTACGTTAACTTAAACCACAGTCAGTGGCTACACGATACGATTGTCAAATTTAAACGCTATGCCTCTGGATCAAACGCCTTTGCGACAACCTCTGCAATGCCAAGGCGAAATATTGGCAATAGTTCATATAAACTAAGTTGTGGCTATACAAAAAGAGTCCTGCCAATCTTCGTTGAGTGTGGTTATGGGAAAGTATGCTAATATACAATATTTATCATGTTGATGACGTCTTCGTGTTTCTCCTGTTCGGTGGTTGCTTGCACTTTACGACAGGAAAGGATTCATGGTTCCAAACTTGCTTCGACAGCGAAACCTAGTTAAGGCATTGCGTAGCTGCGATCCCGACGCCGCGCAATCGGATTATACATACGTCACGTCACGTAGACTTATTTTAGAATTGAGTCTGGCTTCTGAAATACAATGGCGTCGAAGCTTGCAACAAAGTGGTGGCTCTACAAGAAGAGTGCAGCCAATCTTCGCTTTTTGCTGATTGGCTATAGGAATGTATGCCTATTTAATTTTTCATAATTTTTTAAGAGGATGTTTATATTCAAATAATATAAATGTTTGATTATTATTCGCAGTAGGCCATAGATGGATGGATCTACACGTGTTGGACTCGGCCTTTCTCTCGCAGTTTTTGTGGTTTTTTTAAAGTAAAATTTAACAACCCTACGTATGTCAATTAGTAACAACAATTGGCGGAGACAACAACAAACTCTTAGGTATAACTACTCCCAATTGAACTAGAGATACTAAATGAAGAATGTGTTTTGGAGATCTGTCGACTGTCATTCAGACATTAGAATGATTATGTCAGAGAACTTCAAACTTCGAAGTATAATTTTTAGCTAAATCAGTAGTTAATTACAACTTTTGTAATCATTCAACTTTTGCATTTTATGATAATAATAATGAATATATAAGGTGGATATATGCAAAATTAACTATAATGTTGAAACAGTTATATATGGGGGTGTGTTGTTGGATGTTTTAGAAGATTGGCATCTCCAGGGTGGTGCTTTAGTGCAACACCTTCACTGCATAATGAAAGGTATCACTGCTTTGACTGTGAAAAGCTGTGGCAACCAGGAAGTTCAAAACCCAAATTATTTTATGGAAGAATGCTTTAGTTGGCAAATGCATTCATGTTTGGAATCAGGCAATTGTTCAGTTGTGATTAAATTGGCCCCCCACTGTAGTTGCATACCTGGTAAGAGAACTTACCAGGTTCCTGAAAAGTTTGTTCTTTCAGGTTTGTTCTTTCAGGTTTGTTCTTTCAGTTGTGGGTTCCTAATCGGTAGATTTCTTCTTAGGAAGCAATTGGTTTGCCATTTTTGTGTGACATTATTTATGTGATCGTACCACAACTTGTCTCATTGAATGTGAAACCTAAGTATTGCGTTTTAGGGTATGCCCATGTAGTATGTAGTTGTATTGGATCAGGTTTCTGCTTCTGGTGATGGTAATCATCTTATATTTGCCTGGTAATCATCTTATATTTGCCTGGATAGAATTCCATTCTTCTCTTCTTGTCTCATTTGGTTAGTTTGTTCAGGTTTTCTTGCAAATGTTTTTGCATCACCTTCTCTCTTTAATGTCATTAAGCAATGGTGCAATCTGCAAAGAGTCTACTAGGTATTGCCCTTTTTTATCTTGAATATCATTGTTGTAGTACAGTATAGGAACAGATAAGTGCAGAGTAATGAGCTTTTGTGGTGCATTGAGAAAACTGTGATAAAGCATAACAACCGTGCTTCGGTAAAGCATAACAACTGTGATATGCATGATTCCTTTGCTCAGAAGCCATGTTGCAGTGTTAATAGGATGTCATTGACATCTGTGATCAATTGTGATTCAATATACAGTTTTTCATATTAAACATGTAAATTTTACTGATTGGATTGGACAGAGACCTCCCCCCTTTGAATAAGGCATGTAGCCTTGGCCCTTCATATAAGGCATGCAGCATTATTAACTATCTGGTGGTTCCGTTCGATGCGTATTACCCCATAATAAAGCAACACCATTTCAAGAGGCCTATATGATGTCAACTTTAAAGAATGTTTATTGTATCAAGTGCTAGTACTAGTAAACTAATAACGATATGCTTATGAGGTTATTTATTTCTTCAATTAGCTTTGTTTGGGTTGCTGCAATTCTAAAAGTAGAACATTACTGTTTGATGTCAAGCCCTTGAACAAGACAGCAGTGAGTCATATTAAACTATTTTCACCTTCATATAAAAGTTACTGATTATCAATGGTAGGATTTCTTACTATTTATTATTTCATGTCACTTAACATAATGACTTTTGTTGCCAGGCAGCTGCTATCATAGGAACATGCAGAGAAACCAACACAAAGATTGATGCAAGGCAATTCAACACATCTTCAAGTAATGTGTTTGATAAATATTTTGAAAATGTATATATAAGAATTAATTATGAAATGTGCTAATGTTTTATACCTTACTTTAATATAGTATAGCATTACCATTTGTAGAACTGATATCTAGCTAACAAGTGGTGGGAAGACTTCAAGATTACAAAAATTTCAAGGCTCTCATTTGCCATTGACCAGAATAAAAACAGGCTGAGTTTGCAGACCAAGAATTCTAGTTTCCACCCATCGTCCTTTTTGCATTCTAGTACACTTTTAAAGTCTGGTTATTCTAAACATACTACACTTTCACCAAAACTAAGATGGTTTCTTCAGCAGCTTCACAAGGATGCCCCTCAAACGTTTATATATATTTTATTTCAAAATGCGACTGTTTCATCATAAAAATCATTTTTAACCAGTCTAGCCCTTGATGATAAAAAACGAAAGACTAGCTGTAGATTGAAATAAACATACCCTACCCAAAAAATGAAACAGTAAAGTATTGAAATGTGGATGGAAACATTAATATCTTGAAGCAGCAAAAGCATCATTGTCATTGTTTTTATTCTTGTCAACATTGCTTTTTTCCGCTTTTTAAGTTTTTGAGAAGTTTGGTTTGTCCTGGCAGCATATTTCTTTGAATGGCTCTATCATTGTGAAAAGCTATTACGGGTTTTTGTAACAATTTCACATAAAGAATGCCCCAAAATGTGCGAATTTGCTGGCAGGGCATTTGAAGTAAGGCCTACATTACATTATTATTTTTTTTTGCTTTGCTCTTGTATTATATTATATTTATTGCAATTGTTTGTGCTTCACTGCGCCTTTGAATTATATTGGCTCTATTATTTTCTGTAGGTCAGCAAGGCAAAGTTTTGCCCTTCAAATTGTCAGATATTGGAGAAGGAATTGCAGAGGTTACAATAAAAGAATGGTTTGTAGATACGTTTTCTTGTTTGCTGAATAATTCGATCAACAGTTGTTGATCTCATCTGGGAAAGCAGTAAGCTGTTTCATTTTTCAGTGGAGGAACCCTGGCATTTTTTTCCATTAATGTCGATTGCATTTTGAATTGTTTCATCATTTGGAATCGTTTTCTTAAATTAAAACTGTTGCTTATAATTGTGTTCGAACCTGTAATTAGATGAAACTAACGTCTTACTTTCATCTGCAGTAGAGTCCCATCTTTAAGAAACTCCATTTCGAAGAACATGACCAGACTGTTCTTCTTCTGTAATGATTCTATTGAATTCCTCAGCAAGCGGTTTCTTAAAGGAGGAGCTTTACTTTTTGAAAGATTTGTTTTTCTTCCATATTTCTAGAGGTGTTTATGGCCTTTGAATATGGTATGTGTAGTTTGCTCGGCTCGCGTGGTATTTTCAATCATTCAAGAGTTTAACTTTATATGCCTCTTTCGGTTTTATGCATATGTAATGCCATTTTTAAGCATTTCTGTTCTATAATAACACTTTTTAACAGGTTTGTGGACGAAGGTAGCAAAGTGAATCAATTTGACAGCATTTGTGAGGTTCAGAGTGACA